>JAQFZP010000710.1:0-28442 GCA_034695745.1 Geophilus truncorum | reverse complement strand
CCAATGATGTTACACCATTTAATAACAATATTTCTTCTAGAACTTTCCATTACTTTAACCAATCACATTATACTACATCATTCCTCCTAATTGTTAAAACCACTCTTAATTATTAACAAATCCAATTCATAATCGAAAATTTCTTTTAAATCATAACATTTAAATTTTAATCATAAAAGTAAAACATGTCCTTCATTATTTAGTTAATCTTTTTAAACTATAGTTTTGTCCGAGTGTTCCAAATCCTTCAATTCACTCACCAATCTTCTTAATCTTGTTCTTACTCAATTGTTGCTCTTTTCTGGATGGACGTCTGACCTCTCTTGTTGCATAAGCCTTTTTCATCCTTCTCGCCTTTATTAAATTATCCTTAACTGGTGGTTCAACTAACTCAACTGATGGAGTTGATTCATCTCCACTGGTTGGTAACTCAACGTCCGATGCTTCGCGCACCGTTTCGCCTGTCGATGTTGATGACGATGATGACGATCCTGCCGGGCTCTCACCCGGTGACCCGAGTGAGTCTTCAAATACTTCATTACTGAATTTCTTGGAACTTCCTTCCCCACTCACTTGGGGCAATGGTGAGACAGGTGGCTCAGGTAATGCTTGAGCACCTATGTGGGCCACATTTGGCGACACTTGAAACAGGCCAAAGTCTTCTGGTTCAGCCTCACTCGAAGCTTGAGTCTAACATTAATCGGGACTCGTCGCTGCCTCCATGCGGGTTCGGGGCTTCTCTGCGGCGCTCTCCACTCTGGAGCCTCGTTTGCTGACTCGGCATCACATTGATCCCAACTACGGTCCTGCAACTCCGTAGGTCTCGACGGAGGACGAACACACTCCTCTGGATGGCTAGCACTACTTCCAGCTCTGGGGAAGTCGTATTCATCTTTGTAAGGGCAATCCCTGATGAAGTGTGGTCCCCCACAACGGAAACAACGAATAGGTGGTCGAATCCTCGACGTCGGCATGGCTCTTCCGCGTCCTTGGCGAAGTTGATGGCTGGGTATACCCGGTGCTCTGTCTCTGCATCGGTCCTCGCTGCCAAGGTCTGCCTCGGCCACGATCTCGAGCTGTGACTTGTAACACTCTTGCTGGCTGCAAATTTCTTGACGGACCGGCCTCGTCATGATCACCTGCGGCTGCAGCTGGCAAAATCAACTGAAGAGCACTTCGCTCAGATCCCGTAGATGCCATCACACTGGTTTCAACTGCAACGGCTCTCTTTAGAAGACTGGAAACAGACTGCGGTGGGTCCTTCAATATTTCCGCAGCTAACGGAGGATAAAACACACCTCTTATAAATTGGTCTATGATATTATTGTTCACTTCATCTTTTGTAGTGTAGCCGCATCGCTGTGCCATGGCTCGCAACTCGGTCAAATAAGCCTCGACCGACTCGCCTTTCCTTCTCACCCGACTGCCGAACTTCTTGCGGTCTACAAATGGGGTTTCGACTGCATCAAAATGTGCGTTGACCAACGCCAACAGACTCGCATACGTCATAACGGTGATGTCGTCCGGGATTGCCAACAATTTTAGACGGGAGGAAAATTTGATGCCGATGAAGAGTCTGAAGAGTTTGGGCTTCTTGTCCACCGAAATGTCATTGACTTCGATGAAAACGTTGAAGGCCTCCGTCCAGTCGATCCACTCCTGTCTCGTCGTGCCCAGGAAGGGTTGAACCGTCCCCAACACCGTCGTAGTCATCGTCGATTGATTTCACTTGATGAACTCGAAAAAGGACTTTGAAATTCCACCGCAATTATTCGTAAGCACTTAGAAAAATTAACTAAATTTTCAATCAATTTTTGATACTCAGTTTCTTTTTTTAGGTTAGCGAGTCAAATTGCTGTTCGTATCCCGTCAATGCACGATCCTTGTCGGGAAACTTGTCACCTTTCTCGGACCAAAATACGACAATGATTGCAGTTGTATTCTCCCGGTCTTGGTTCAATTCGCACGGCTTGATGACTTGTCTTTTCGGCTGGTGGATTCCTCGCAATTTCTTCTAAGTTTGTTTTAATTGCGACTGAAGACTGCGCCAATTTTACATCTTCCGTAAAGATTCGTGGTCTGTATCTTCGTTGAGCCACCCGGGCTGTTACCTTGCTCCGAAGAGCAGAATCAAGACATGTTCACGGTTTACCGACTACTGCAGCAGTAATGATTTATTGAAATTTCAGTTGCCTCGTTAACTTTACAATAATACAATAGCATGTAGTTTTAACAATTCAAACAGTTACAATCACTTTTCTAGAAACTTCCACATTAACTCTCCAATGATGTTACACCATTTAATAACAATATTTCTTCTAGAACTTTCCATTACTTTAACCAATCACATTATACTACAGATCCAAGATGTGACTTAAATTTATATTGACTGGTGATGACTTATGCATCAGGGATTAATACAAATTGGAGCAATAGAGCTATTGATCATTCCTAGATGTGGCATTTTTATCTAACTAATTGCAAACTTTGACATCACATTTTAGTTGGACTGAGACGGAGTTTAGTGGAGCTTGTGATGCCGGTAGTAATTTGAGATAGAAGTGTAGGGAGAAACTTCACGCACGTCTATATAAGCCTATTGTGACAATATTTATCTAAATTGTCAGCATTAATCCAAATTCATCATTGCGAAAATAATCCATACATGCTGTTTCTTTAAAACCTTTATTTCAACTAAATGTCGTTTGTTTTCTTGATGGTAAGCGTTCCACAGAGTTTTTTGTTGAGATACGTAAAGCGATTCATCTTGCTTACCATAGATGCAATGATAGAAAGTCAAGCTCTCGTCCACCAATACACCCAGCAAGTTGATTGTTTTTTTTTTTGGTAGTAGTTTTTCGGCGATGAATGAGTTCTGTTTTGTGTCTGTTTTGTTGGTGTTGAAGTTCATATGCTTCAGTCATTATACAGTACCATTTTTTTCAAACTGAAATAAAAAAAGTTTTGATTACATGCCCATGGGCTTCGCATTCACAAAATTTCACATCTATCACCAAACCGGAAATGCCACTTTAACTGCCTCCAAAACAGCAATAAATAAAAGTCGGGTCGAAAATGGTAATGAAATTATCATATTTCATTGGCGATTTATACGAGTCGCATTTGCATCGCGATTCCCGACACGAATGCGACCTTGCAGCAATCGACAGCAACACTTAGCGACGAATTTGCATTCAGAGTAATCCGGTGCTGCTGTAATTGATGGCATCTTGTCAAAGTGGGAGGACTAAAGACCGACTTTGGCGTCTTTGTACTTAGAGCAATTACCGCCGCAACAGGAAGACGCGAGTGCAATTGCGCCGAATGCAAATCTCCAATTTGGTGACGTGAAGTGACACTGGTGTCAAACGACACGTGATTTCCATCGCTTTTGTGCGGGCGTCCTTGGCACTTGGCAGTCGAGGAACTCGCAGTGAAAGCTGAAAAGTGCGAGTCGAGTGCTGAAAACGCAGAGTTTTTCTTGGCTGATTTATGAGTCCCGAAAGCTCATCGAAGCGCGATTAGCCCCGGATCTTTTTCTTCTTCTTCTGCCAATTTTATTTTGGCTTTTGTTCTTTGACTTTTGTGGGAATCTTTGAGAAGGTTTAGTTTTAAGCTGCTTAAGAGTGGTTGCGAAAAAGAGGAGACGTTGTTGGAATAGGATTAAGGTGATTTTGATTATTGATAAAAATTAAGTTAAAGTTGTGAGAAATGAAAATTGGGTGAAAATGTGTGAAAAGCGAAATTTTGGATGCTCGATTTAAAGTCGGGGTGAAAAAATTGTGATAAATGAAATTTTTTATATCAATATTAATTGAAATGTGACCCAAATTTGAGTTTTAATTGAAATCGAGTTAAAATGTTGAGTGATCAAAATTGGGTTAAATTTGAGTTAAACGCTGTAAAAAATAAAAAAATTGAGTAAATATTGTTAAAAAAAAAAAAAATCAAATTCTTGATATCAAAATTAACGTTTCAGTTTTAAAAAACTTCTTTTACTAATTAATCAAAACAAAGAAAATGTGATCTAGAACAACAACCGCCAAAAATTCCATTTGTCATCTAAGAAATTATAATTCATCCTAATCTTAACGTCAAACCAAATAAACAAAACTACAATTTCAATCTCAAACCCCATAACCCCATAACCCCAACCCCAACTCGAAGCGACCTCTGATTCGCAACTCAATAAACAAACCCACGACATTAACGACACTTTAAATTAACCAGCTACATTCTAATTACAACAACAGTCAAAAGGTGATTTCTCATCTAATTGACTCATTTCACAACAACCCCTAAACTTCTAAAATTGATTAACCCTTTCATCTTAACCACCAAAACACATTTCACAACATCGTCCTTCATAAAAAAAAAAAAATTTTACGAGAAAATTTTTATAACCCCAAATAAATAATTTTTATTTGCTTTATTCCAGGAGGCAAAAAATCGTATTTAACTCGGAAGTGCAATTTAGCCCTTTAGAGACGCGTGTTTTCGATCCACGCCGCTTCGAGACCATCCATTGATGAGGATGTGGCGGGGGAATCTCACGTCTACACTTTTTCTTCTCCTAGCTGTAAGTCCAACTTTGCACTCTATCTTTTTCCAATCTAATCTAAATCCAACACAAAACAAGGTTTTTTTTTAAGCCTAATGTACATCTACACCCGTATTGAACAAATAATATCTTCTTGAAGAGAAAAAAATACATAAAAAATTCAGGAAACAAAACAAATGTTTTCCGACGTTTGGACAAAGTCCAGAAAGACTTCGGTCGTTCCATCACTGGGAAAATAAATGAAGGGGAATGGGAGTTGAAAAAATTCGAATTACGGTATACAGTGTCGTTTGAGTGGAAGAAAAACAAAAAAGGGAATTTGAGTGAAAAAATGTGTGTGTGATGTGCAACGATGCACGGAGGTTTCATTACATTAATTTCTAGTGAGGTTTTGTGGGAATGAGGTTGTGTGACTTTGATATCGATTCATCACCCCCATGCCCTTATTTAAAAAAAAAATTAAGGTAAAAAAATTTTTTCTTTCTTAAGAAAATATTTTTAGAATTTTTTGAATTTTTAGAAGTTTTAGAATTTTATAGGGAGATTAATTAAGAAAATATTTTTAGAATTTTTAAAATTTTTAGGATTTTTAGAATTTTGAAGCAAAATTAAATTACCGGTACCTTATTTATAAAACTTTGAAAATTTTTGAGAATTTTTTTAACACCAATTTTTTTAGGAAAAAATTTTAAAATGAGAGAATTTTACGAAAAATTTGGGGATAACGGATAAAAAACATGGAACCTTTTGAATAATGTATTTAGCACGCCATTACTTATGCATTACGAGCCGTCTTTGCTGCTTTGCACATATCTTAACTTTGATGGACCCACTAGCAACATTAACCCCTCACTCTACTTTCGCTTTCTCAGATCTCATCAGTCGCAACATGCAACTCGACGACCGAAGCTCCCCTGCGCATGTGCCGTACCATCTTAAACAACCGGGGAATCTGGTGCTCGGCGGAGGACTTTGCGTGGCTCTCCTGTCTTTCTTGTTACCTTTACCTTCCGAAACACATTTCTTTAAAGAACAAATTCGAGGTTTGCAAAGGCACTCACTGGTTCCGCAACTGCACGCACGTGTCCCTATGCAAACCGCACGTGTTGGACAACGGAACTATAACAGAAAAAATACTGGCGCCCGAAGATTACAATTTCAGCGACCCGAACAGCGCTATCTACGGAACGTTCGTGCAAGAGAGCGACAAGGAGAATTTGCGACTTTGTTGCAAAAGTGCCGTCGAGTGCTGCGGTCGGATGCTGAGCGAACCCCTGCCGTCGACGGGTGAGTCTGTGGACGACGATAGAATTTTAGCGTGATTGTTGAAGTTTTAGATGTCGGCATGTGTCCGAGGACGTGGGATGCATGGACGTGTTTCGACGACACTCTCGCGAATCAGTCATTCGAGGCCGTTTGTCCACAGCACGCCTTCAGAGGAGACCCCGATTGTCCTCGTAAGTTTTTTTTTATTTTTTAACGGTCAAGTGAACTGAACTGGGCCTCTACTACCAAATGTCGAAAGGAAAATGGATTATGGGAGCTGCCGCGATTTACGTCGTCACAAAGTTTGCTGCCCCTGTAGCACGAATTGCTCGCAATGATTTCGTTGTTTTTCAGCGACTGATCCTGGATTTAGATTCGAGATTTTCTCGAGCAAGATTTTCGTGCGTCACAAACTCAGAATTCCCGGAATTTATTTTTCTTTTGACATTTACTGTTTGCGATTGTCTTTTACAAAATTTAACTTGCGAAAAAAAAACCGTTTGGCGATGATTAATTACTGTTTGTGATGTGTCGATTCACGTTTAATAATAATAATAATAAACCATTTCAGTTCTTATGACCTTTAAATTTATTTTTTGGTTTTATCGATGGATTGTTTGAATTTGATGTAGTGACGTTTAAACGACCCTGCGAGCATCCAGGTCACTGGTCTCTTCATGAAGAACACAAGATCGAATGGACAAATTACAGCACGTGTGTGGCTAAGGACACAACTACTCATTACGTCCACATTGGCGCCTATTGCGTGTCGTTGTTGGCGCTCGCACCGGCGCTTTTTATCTTTTTCTCATACGAGTAAGGAAGTGTAATAATTGTTGTGAAATGATGGTTTGTTTAATGTTTTTGAAAGTTAGAAATGAACTAAAGACACTTCCGGTTGTTGAGGAGATAAAATTTGAAGAGATACTAAATTCTCGATGAAGAACAAATTACTCCTTGCCCCATTTTTGGTGACTTTCCACCAAAGTAAAACTGACGAATCCCCTAACTACATTTTTCCAAAAAAAAATTTTGAGTGTCTCCAATTTTTATTGAATTTTCATATTTTACCAAGTCAACCTTTAGTCCACTTCTCTACCAATTGCATGCATTGGTCATTTGCTCTACGGAATAAACTGGAACTGGTATTGTCACAAAATGTGCAAAAATGTTTTTATTACGTTGCTTATAAATTCAGCATTTTTGTGGGTAAGCAAAAAAAAAAAGTTATTTTGAGGGTAGTTATAGTTGGGACAAAATAAGTTTTTCTTTGGGAGGAAATGCAGCAAAGTTGGGGGAAATAAATCCAATCCAACCTCTCAATGCAATCGAAAGTGCTCATTGAATTTCAGTTTAGAGTGGACTGAAACCTCATTTCCGGTTAAACTAATTTTTACTAACAATGTTACATATTTAAAAAAAAAATTTAAATCAAACCAAAACTGACACTTTAAACCTCGAAAAATCAAATGACTAATTTAATTTACAGAAAACTTGGAGAGATCCAACGAATCACGATGCACAAAAACCTGTTCATTTCAATCTTCATCAACGGAGTCGTATTCATCATCTTCAAATACCTCTTGATCCTAAAACCCCTGATATCGACCGAGCCGTTAGACATCGAGGGCACCGTAAGTTGAAGTTTAAACATCATTTATTTTCTATTTGCTACTTGCCATGGTATTCTATATAATTTTTACCAGGCCGGATGCAAATTCCTCTACGTCCTGACCAAATATTCGCGCACAAGCAACTACATGTGGATGTTTTGCGAGGGTCTTTATTTGCACAAACTGATCGTAGCGGCGTTCGCCAAGCAGAAAAATCTCATCATCTATTACCTTATAGGATGGGGTAAGGAGCGTATAGATCTACATTTTGCATTACATAGACTCGATCGTTCCGCGAAGAAACGTTTCGTCTCGTTCCGTTTCGTTTCAGGATTTCCAATAATTCCTTCCATGGTCTACAGTATTTTGATGTTAGTTTACGGTGAATCGCGCCCGGGCTGCTGGTACGCTCCGACCGAGGGTTACGAGTGGGTTTTTCACGTTCCAAATCTCCTCAGTCTGGCGGTAAAAAGCAAATATGAATTGCAAAGCAATCTGTTCGTGTTCGTGTTCGTGTAGCAGCTGAAAAGAAAACTTCGTCTCGATCGTTTCAGTTAAATGTCGTCTTTCTCTGTAACATCATTCGGGTGCTAATCGTCAAGTTGCGAGCCACCAACACCAACGAGTCTAATCAATACAAGTAATGTTTGTTTTGTTTTGTTTTGTTTTCTATATTTTTATTTTATTTTTAATAGAAAAGCGGTTCGTGCCACGTTAGTTTTAGTACCTTTATTTGGCGTGCATTTCGTCGTCACCATTTATAAACCCTCGTGTTCGTGGTTAGAGGCTTATTATTATGTAAATTTTCTACTCGACGGCTTACAGGTATTTATTTTATTTATTAGAGGGTTAAATAAGGTTGCACTTCCGGTTGCAACAAGTATCGTATTTAAAATGTTTTGACAAGGGGTTGGAGAAACTCAAAAATCTCGTCGACAGCATTTTGCTTTTGTCCGACCAATCGAGTTTGAAGTTGTTTAGTACAACCGGAAGTGAAATTGCTACTTGATTATGCAATTTATAAACTAGACTTCGGGTCAAGCGAGTTGCTTAAAATTTCAAACACCTTTGTATTAATAAAGGACGGTACCGTATACGATTTTTTTAAAAACTAAAATTTTAATTTTAAATTAAACCGGAAATACTATTTATTAGTGAATTAAAGCTGCGCTTTCGGTAGTAGCAAATATTTGAAATTTGCTTTGAGTTATTTATTTACGGATTTGAGGTTGAAACCGGAAGCGGTTTCGATAATGCAAGATACCGTAGATTAAACTTAAAACATTTCTTAAAAACTAAACCGGAATGCGATTTAAAATTTAAAAACATTTAAAAGTTTAATTTCCGGCATTGCGAGACATTACTACAAAACGGGCCTTTATTTCCCTAAAACAAAAGTGAAATCTCTTAATCAACCGGAAGTGCAATTTTAAATCTTTTCTTTTCAATCACAGTAAGTCTCTTATTAATTTTTAAATTACTTTTTCTAGGGTTTTCTCGTCGCCCTCATATTTTGTTATCTCAACACAGAGGTAAATACCTTAATCACTACTTATCTCTCGACACATTTTTCTCTTTTCTTTTCTTTGCTTTTGTTTGTTTTTTGGCTGAGGCAAAACAAATTAGTGATAAATTTAGCATTGAAAAATGGCAACCTTGGAGAAACACGGCTTTGTTTGCCTCGTTTGTTTTCCCTTTAGATTTTAACCCTGTTGAGACGGTCCTTCACCCAGTATAAACTTGCAAAAAAATTGGACAGGAACAATCGGCAACTGCGCGACATCTACCGACAGAGCGTCACCGTCACGGAGCAGACATGACGCCGAGCGATAGTGTGTCTCTTCCCAGAAACCCTTTCTTCCTCCGCTGCTTTTGTGTGCCGTCAAAACTCAGTTTCGCTCCTTTTTAAAGCCCAATCTCATTACGTGTGATGCTACTCAGGTGAACGCACTGATCAAACGATCTTATGAACGATGGCTTCTCAAGCAAGATCACCCATCATTTGGAGGTCACTCCATAACCACTCAGATTATGACCATGTCCGTGATTGTCACGCGTGATCAAAATACCTCGAGTTCGTGCGAGACCAGCCAAACTCAAAGTGATGTGCAAAGTAACGGGAACATTAAGTCGAAACTATAGTGAAATGACATCGTCATCTCCAGTCAAGATGTGTGAAGTTTTCTTTTTGGAGTGATTATTGTGTCCCATCTAATTGATGGGATATTTTACGAGTGGTGTTTAGCTCAACTATAACAAGGTTTTTAAAGTGATAATGTCATGAAATTTTTTATTATTTTATATGAAAAAGAATGTTTAAAGACTAGTTTAATTCGTAAAATTAAATTTTTTGCAGAAATTTATTTAAAATTTTTAAGTTAAATGTTCGTTTGGTTTGAAAAGGAAGTCTCGATTTCGTTTTTGGTCGTGACGTAATAGCAGTCAGCGTCTACTTAAAAATTTAACAAGGGATGGTGTTGGTTAATTGAAATTAGGTGAACGCAGCGAGGACGAAGCAAAGGATTAGTCCCATCCTTCTGCTATTTCGTCATGGATTTTATTTTTGATGTTCATTATTTTCGCCACAATCTTAAAACATGATATTATGACATAAAACAAGATATTTAAAAAAAATTTATGAGGCTTTTAAATTTTGGTGAAGACTTTCATCAAAATTAAAAAAAAAAAAAAATGTTTTTTGTGACACTATCACTTTAATCACTTTTTTGATTTTTATTGCTATTTGGAGCTCTGATTTAAGGCATTTCGGTTAGGAACGTTTAATTTGTTTGGTGTTTAGAAAAGACGTTTAACGTGTGATTTTTTTGGGTTGTTAAATGTGTACCATAGTTTAACCAGAAGTCGTTTATTTAATCACGATTCTGACTTTTATTGTCATTTAGTGTGCTGATTTAAGCAACTTCCGGTTAAGTTTAAGTTTTTAAATTATATGAAGTTAAAATATACCTTATACTTCTTCGGTTTTAAGTGTTTAGCTAAACCGAAAATGTCCTTAATCACTACTCCGAATTTTATTACCATTTGGAAAGTTGATCTAAGGCACTTCCGGTTTGTTCTACAACATGACATTGCAGAAAAACTGCACTCTCATATTGAGTCACGTGACGTTAATTTATTAAAAACCTAACTCAACCGGAAGTAATAAAATCAGAGCTGGTAATGGCGAAGACACGCAAGAGTGAAGTATTAAGTTACCATTCGGATCATTGATTAAATGAACTTCCGGTTGAGCTAAAACCCAAAACTTATAAATGCACCAACTACTTCCATCTAGTCACATGACCCTAAAATTTCAAGATCCAACCTCAACCAGAAGTGCCCTTAATCGCAGCTCCAAACGACGAAAACGAATCAGAAAAAGTCATGTAAATTACTTTCATTTTATTATTTGCAAAAATAAAACTCTGTATTGATTTTTTTCTTTTTATAGTCGAAAGCAAACATTATTATTTTGTGGAAAATTGAAACAGACTAGACATTTCCCGATGTGGGAAAATTTGCTCAGTAATTCAGTAGATTATTGGGAAAAAGAAGTCGAAAGTTTCGGTCAAATGTCACGGGGGACGCCGAGTGTCTGTTGACTATTGGATATAGGTCTCCACTTGTTTTCGACGTGATACGATACCAAATTGAAAGTCGCCCTTGAAATTGCGACTTGGAGTGTAATCCAAACATAATATCGTGCGGCAAATACAAAAAAAGTAAAATAAAAAAATTGATTTTTCGGTGAATTTCTTTCCCGGGTCAATTTCCTAAGTGGTAAATAATTAGTTAATTGCACGACTCGGCGCCAGGGGGTAACACGATCGGCTCATTAATCCCGAGTACATAAAAAGTGTTTATTGTATGAATAGCAAATTACATTAGTGTAATAACAATTTTTTTTTTACTGTTTGTACGACTTAATTATCGATTCGTGTCGTCAACAAATGGTCGTATTGCCGATGCTGTCGATGATCCAATTATGGGCGAACGAAACTCGCGCGTACACGCCGGGGTACACGAAACTGCCGCACGTCATGCCCCAAGAAATTACTCCCGCCAGTATCCATTTACTGGTTTTTTGGTCCGATATAATTAGGGGACCGCCGGAATCGTTCTGTGAGGAAAATACGAATGTTTTTTAGTGTTTGATATGAGGGGAATCCGTATTGAGGATTACGCTGCATGCGTCGGTTGATGTGACTTGATTTCGTGCGCAGAACATGGCTTCATTTATTTTTGTTTTCGGGTTTTCGGTTGATTGATAGATCAGGCGACAATGTAGCATGGGCAGCACTTGAACGAAGCCTTTTTGAAGTGTGTTACTCCCGGGTCCATCTAGAAAAAAGAATTATTTTTTAAATTTTTTTTCTGGTTGAATTTTTCATTTTTTTACACTGGTTTCGTTGAAATTCGTATTGATTAATGTTTTAAAACGAATGTCATTAATGCACGAATTTCTTTAATTTGTAGAAGAATTTAAAAAAAAAAAACCGATTTTCATCTTTTTGTTTATTTTCACGAATTTTACGAATTTCCACGTAATATTCGTATCTACCAATTTAAAAAAAAAAGTAACTCAATTTCTTCTTATTTCCCGTTTTCCCCTCAATTTCATTAACTCCTCAACCAAATTTCCTCTTTATCGATTTTTATCCCGATTCCATCAACCGCTGATTAACTCATAAAAAAATTCAAATTTTTATTTACTCGAAGTAACGAATCCCCACCCGGCTATTTGCGCTCTTTTGTTATCGATCTCCATCTCGGGCCATGCTAAACAGATGCTTCCGACTGCATCGTTAAAAATGGCAGGTGTCTCCAATTCCAAAAGAGCAAAATCGTACTGAAACATCGGCTGGTACGACGGATGACGGATTATCCTGCGAACCCGGTGTGACTGCGCCGTGGCTTCGAACGGATCGCTTTTATTGTGCCGTCCCAGACGCACCAACACATTGGGCGGGTTTATCGACGGAACCCTAGAGAAGACATCAACTTTAAACAAAAAAAAAACCAACCGAAATTCGCGTGGGAGTCGTTTTAATTACGCGAGAACGCAGTGGGCCGCGGTGAGCACATATCGTTGATTGATTAAAGTGGCGCCACAAACTTGAATTCCTTCAAGATTCGTGATCATGGCCTAGCAAAACGAGACTCGTACAATTACTTTTGAATTTATCGCGATAAATTTTAATACCATCCAGGGGAATTCGTGAGCAACTGCTTCGGTGCCATTTTTTATCCGCGGCTGGAAACGTGATCCACGTGACTAAACATAAATTGAGAAAAATGTATTTCCCCGTACCCGTATTTTAATTCGGGCGAGTTTTTTATGTCCAAATTGAAAACTTACAACTGCGACGAGAAGAAGCGTCAGAGCCAGGAACACGACCGGTGACATTTTGTTGGTTAAAGACAAAAAATGAAAGAAACATTTATCTTTTAATAATTGATAGTGATTTATTGTGATGAAAAAGCGCTTGGTTTATCATCATGTGTTTTGTTTAGTTGATAATGACGTTGATCGATTGTGATTTCCAGGAACGTTAAGTAGTTGTTAAATAAATAATATACTAGTGATAAATCTGCTTCAAACCGCTTGTGGGTTTGGCTCTGGGGATTTCTTGTTTTATTTACATGCGTGCGTCGTTAAAAATTGCATGAATTCGGGTTAAATCTCAGTTGGGACAGGAGTAGTTTGTTTGGTTCGCGATCCAATTGTATACGCTGCTCACGTTGCTGTAAATGCCTGGCAAATCCCCGCCGCATTCCGCACCCCATGAGACGATTCCCACGAGTAGCCAGCGTCCAGATTTTTCTTGGAACGCTAAGGGACCTCCGGAATCGAGCTATAATTAATAAAAACCAAATTTTAGGGTTAAAGTAACGTAATTTTTTACTTTTTTTTTTTAAATATAAATTTGGAGGTGTTGATAAAGTCACTTTAGGTCAAGATGGAGTCTCGAGATTTTAGGGAATGATGAGTCGATGTTAGTAGTTTGTTGCCGTAAAATTTCAAGAAAATATCTAAACCGGAAGTGGTTGTAATCAACGCTCCTCGCGAGATTTTCTCAAATGTCTCCATTTGGAGAGCCAGTTAAGGACACTTCCAGTTGAGCTAGGATCTTTAAAATTTAAGGTCACGTGATTCAGTGTCCAAACTTGGTGTTTTTAAAATTTCAAGATTCCAACTAAATCGAAAGTGGCTTTAAACAGCGCTCCGAATGAGACTTGACGTTAAAAATGATAAAATGAAAAATTCATAACTGAGCACGCGTCTTTTCCGTTCTTGACGTCACCGGCGCACAACATGACTTCCGAAACATCGAAGCTGCCTTCACTTTCGTACATTTTTTTACACAATTGCCAGTTCCAGATGGGGATAGTTGCTTTTCTCAGTACATGACTCGGCGCATTCAACTCCGTCAAGCCCCATCCAGTGACAATAGCATTTTGACCCTCGAGATCGAAAGATGGTGGACTTAGACAGATAGGTTGAACCCTGGGTGAATTGGGAACGTCTCTGTCTAATTGCAGAATGGCGAAATCGAATTTGTAAGGAAATCTATACGATGGGTGTTGTATGATTCTTGCAATTCTCGCTACGAACGGCGCTCGTTGAATGTTGTCCAAGTTATGAACTCCGAAAACTGCCGCTATCATTGGTGGGTTTTCAAAGGGCATTCTAAACACCAAATTTAGTTTAGTTTTCAATTGTGGTGCTGTAAACACCTGTATTGTTTACCCAAAGGTACAATGCCCAGCAGTGAGCACGTGGCGGTGATCGATGAGAGCTGCACCGCAGTGAAGCAAACCTTGATAATTTGCTATCATGACCTGCGTTGAAAATGTACGTGTAGTTAATTGATTATGTAAGTGATAACAAATATTGCCGAATGCAATGTTTACCCTAAATGGAAATTAAGAGCACTTTCACTAGGTTTTAAGAATTAAACTTAATATTTTTAGAGTTTTATTTGTAACAAACTATTTTCCCTGAATTCAAATGGAAGTGTATCTTTAGCGTTTAGCGTTAAGAGCTCTGGTTTAGGGCACTTTCGGTTGCGCCAGGTTGTATATAAATTTATGGATTACTGGTATGCAAATTAGTGTTTTTAGTCAGTGTCACCTAAAGTGAATTTTAAATTATTTAGAGCTGTTATTAATGGTACTTCCGGTTGAGATGAACAATTAAAATTTTAGAATTATACGAACGACTGTTAGTGTCAGTGTCTTAAAAATGTTAAAACTTTAACTCAACCGGAAGTATATTTAATTACCACTACTGATGGCTTTTTGCATTATCTTAATATTCAGAAAGGTAATTAGAGACACTTTCGGTTAGGTGGTCGTCTCGAAATTTTAGAGTTACCGACTAAGAGTGTGAGATCACTGGATTTAAAATTTTCAAGTTTTTATTTTAACCGGAAGTGTTTTCAATGACCGCTCCGAAATGGTTTTTATTATAATTACGGTACCATCCAGGGAAATTCTCCTTCCTTCGCATCTTCACCGTTAAAGACGTACAGCATAGCGTCATCGTGGATGTGTTTTGAATTGCATGAAGTATCGATCTATCGGTTTTAGTTTTTTCGTTCAACACGTGAAAATTTAACAAGAGACAGGAAAGAAAATTTCACAAAAAACTCACCATTAAAACAAAAACAAGAACAGCAGTTGTTACAAAATTCATAACACCCATTGTACTTCAAAATTAATAATTTGCCCTGTTTACTTGCACAGATTAATGTGGGAACAAAAGTCGAGTGTTGCATTCTCGCTCAAGTGATAATGATGGCAAATTGATAAACTAAGTTAAAAAAAACCGATATGAACGCGAGATTAAATGTGGAAAATCATGTCAGAAACTATCTCGAAAGATAATAAAACTCGAGAGTTCGTTTCGGCAAACAGGAATTTTAATTACGTCATTGAGTGTTTACATTGGCTACTCGAAACGACAACTGACGACTAGAGCAAAAAACAGGAGCCAGCAAACTTCTGTTGGATCCAGTTGTGGTGTAGAAATTAAAGTGATGGTATTATGAAATTTTTTATGAAAAAGAATGTTAAAAAATGTATAGTTTAATTCATAAAATTTAATTTTTTGCAGAGATTTATTTAAAATTTGTAAGGTAAAGTTTGGTTTGAAAAGGAAGTCTGGACCTCATTCTTGGTCGTGACGTAATAGCAGTCAGTGTCGACTTAAAATTTTTAACAACAGATGGTGTTGGTTAATTGGAATTGAGAGAACGCAGCAATGGGCGAGGCAAATGATTAATTTTACTCTTCTGCTATTTTGTCACGACTTTTTAGGCCTGTTCAAATTTCGTTTTTTCCGCCACAATTTTAAAACATGAAATTATGACAAGATATTTCAAGAGGAAAAAAATAAAAAAAAAAGTCTTTTAAAATTTGATGAAAAATTTGACAAAAAAAATTGTGAGTGTGACATTATCACTTTAACGTTAACGAAGTATTTTGTTGTATTTTTTTCGCACATGGTTTACGCTGCTAAACCCACGACATAAGGAAGGCCTTTCTCGTTTGTCCAAATTAATGGACCACCTTGATCGCCCTAAGATGAGAAACAAAGTTGTAAAATGTAACAGCACAGGAAAAAAGAGTATTTTCATTTTTATTACTGCGCAGAATGCTTTGCCAGCTGTACGAGTCTAAAACTTGTCGTCAGATGGCGACAATACGTTGTTGTGTCTCTTTCACTCGTAATTAAAATCGAAGAATTAATTATAAATGGTGAGAGTAGCACAAGCACTACTGCTGCACCTTCTGCGATACCGTAATCGCAAAAACTGCCGCTAACGGCGCTCTGGTATAAATTTAGACCCACTAACGCTGGCTTTTCAAATTAATTTATTAAATGATACTTTTCTATAATTACAATATAATTTTTTAAATCGCTACTTTCGTATTTAAAGTAACCGGTACGGTACATAAAGTTTTTGCTACGAATACGATGATGGCTTCGTTGTGTCCGGGGATTCCGTAACCTGGATTTACGTGATTTCGCATATGGCGCTGTAAACAATTTTATTTTAACACATTAAAAAGGGCTGAAAATGTGTTAATTCGTCCTTCAAGGCAGTGATGGGGGTGGTCAGCAGGTGTTTTCCGCTGATAAAGGCGGCGCCGCAGTAGTATAGACGCCGCGTTCGTCCGATAGAAGAGCCCAGAAACAACGGTTAGCAGAGGCCAGAGCCTGGAGTGTGAAGTTAATGAAAAATACTTTTGTTTGTTTTTTCTTACGATGTGGGGACAGCTGTCAAGACTCGCGGGATTGCCTCCTATTACTCTTTTCAGTCTGTGGAGCTGGAGAAAACCAAGTGTCAATCAAGATGTAATTGATTTATCAAGTAAGTGTTATTACTTTCCCGCTATTTCCATTTGTCACGTGCAATATGTAATACAAAGACGAAGGTGAGTTTAGGTAACAAGCCATTTTTACTTAGTTAATGATGCGTTGATAAAATGATATTAACAATCAATAACAAAGTCCAATATCGAGATTGCTTGTATACCGTAATTTAATCTTTCTTACGAATCGTGGGGAATTGATTATATTTTTTTACATTTCCGTTTAGATTCTTGGACTACATATATTCCAAGAATGATTCTTTCAGTATCAATTCTAATCAAAGAGAATACTGAAAGAATCATTTCAATTACAGTAGAGATAAGTCTCTCACGAAAGGGTCCTCTAGTAGGTCTTTAAAGAGAAAATGAAATGAAGTGAATTGCAGTAATGGTAATTGTGTTAAGGATGATTAAATGTAAAGTCATTTTTTGCAATTTTGTGGATGGTTTTAAGAGAGAAAGACACAACCAGAATGGAAAATAGAGGCCATTCTTTGATGTGTTATCTTTGATTGAAGAAGTGGACTTTTTTAGATATGGTGGCTACAAGTGACCCGCACGTTGTTTGTCTTGTGGTCAATAGGATTGTTTTGGTGCAAGTTTTGTTTTGGGTGTTTTGCGGTTATCTTTAATATTTATCATATTTAAAATTCTTGACTAATATTTGTCAATGTATAAGATATAAAATTGTATCTGAAAGCATCAGAATTCTATCAGAAAATGTATAATACATGGTAGAAAAATTGCACAATCAAAATAAAACGCACGATAAATCATCAGAATCAGATTTGAATATAACAAAATACAGTGGAATTCGCGAGTAACGACATCTAAGGGACCGTCTAAAAATGTAGTTATATATCTGGATTATTTTAGCATTGCTTGAGTTATAATTGGGAAAAATTAAAATATCGTTATAACCGAGGTCGTTACTCGCGGATTTCACTTTAATGGGTAAATTACTTTATTTTATTTCACACCAACAAATTAAAAAACTTAATTTGAAAATAAATCTTTCTAATTAATATAAAAAGTAAAAAATAATTTTATTCAAAGTTTATATATTATGATACGAGTTTCTGTAGAATTGTTGATGGAGTACAATACAAGCAGAAAAACTATTTAAGTTCTCAAACTTTCTAGAATCACAACTCACTTTACAAGTAAACAACAAACATTTGCAACACTTGAGCTGTAATTGTACAAATTACAAATTTTTTTACCACGTAAAACGTTACGAAGATGTATTAGTTACAGAGTACAGGTTTTCCCAACCAAATGATTCATCCGGCAAAGGCGCACAAAACGAGATCGATTGATCGGCCGGGTGTCGGAACGCGTCGGAGCCGCAAAAGAGCGATGGGGTTGTTGGTTGCGAAGTATTGTAGTTGAATTTCTGATGAGGTATTATCTCGCTCATGAAAAGCGACACGTGTCGCGGCTCGTTCTCGCTCCGTAAATCGTGCTCGTCCATGCGAAATGGCAAATTGGAAACGGCCATTGTGCAAAAAGTGAAGTATTCGTCGACTCGAACGAATTTACAACCTTTTAAATCAAGTGCGCGCGCACAGTGGGCAATGGTAAGTAGGTATCTGGGACTAATTAACGTGCGGCCGCAAACGACCGAACCTTCGCTGGTCGCTGATCAAGGTCTATAAAAGCAAGTTTTGCTTACGTGTATTCTGGTAATCAAACTTTGATGACTTTTAAAACTGCTTGCTGCAAATGCAAATTCGTGCCAAGTTTGTAGCTTGGACGCCCACTTTTCGTGGTGAAGAGTTATTTTCACACGTTGTGTACGTAATGGCCTTGAGTTTAAGTTTTATTTTAGTGTTTTGTAACTTTTAATTTCACCACTCGGTGTCAAAAAGTTGAATTTTATTTTTTTCTAACATTTTAATTAATTTTTTTAAAAATAATTTGAATACGGTAAATTTTTTTTCTTACTTTAGAAATTTTAAAGGTTTCTCTGCAAGTTTTAAGGTGCAAGTGCAAGTACGCATGCTCAGTAAGTGGATCTGGGTTTTCGATTAAAAAACTTAAATAATCGAAAAAAATCGGGACTGGGGTTAACATTATGTTTACGTTACATTATTAAAAACGCAGCAATAACGTCATTAAAGAAACCATATTAGTAATAAGTCAATTTTAAAAAATTGTACTGTTCTCAGTTTTGAAATGGGATCTAGTGAATTAGCCGATAAAATTGCATTGTTTTGCGCATTGGATTTCCAGCCGTTCTCCGTTGTTGATGGCGAAGGATTTAAATTGCTCGGACAATGTTTAATCGATATTGGTGCTAAGTATGGACGAATTTCAACAAAATCAATTTTCCCCGAAGAGCAAACGATATCTACGCATGTGCATTTATTACACGAATCTCTTAAAAACAAAGTTATTCGCGAAATAGCTACTGTTTCAGAATTCGGTGTTTCATGTGACCATTGGACACACACACAAACTGACACGAAATATTTGACTGTGACAATCCAATATCGATGTAATGGGACTTTAGTTGCTCGTGTTCTCCAAACTCTTGAAACCGAAAATGCGACTGCCGACACATTATTTATTTTAACTGAGTTCGGAATAGATAAAAACAATGTAATATTTGTCACTGATAATTGTTCATTGATGAAATCCGGGTTTCGAAAACATTTGTGGTTGGGCTGCACTGCGAATCAAATGAATACTGCGCAAAAGACCGCATTTGAGCGTGCAAAAAACGAACCCGAACTCGTAAACGTTAGCGATTTAATTACGAATGCTAAAGAAATTGTTACATTAGCCGGAAGATATGGTTTTGACGAAACGTTTAGTACGAGACTTGTCCTATCAAACGACGTTAGATGGGATAACACGTATGATATGTTAGCATCTATTTTGACTAACTATTCGTCTCTGGAGGAAATCGGTGAAACTAATTCCAAATTATTCGGTTTTATGCAGTGCGTTCCTGAAACGGAACTTCGCTATTTGGTTGACTTTTTTAAACCGTTAAAAGAATTGGGAATGTCGATTTCGAGTGAGTCCACACCGACACTTTATCTCGTTTGGCCTATGAAAAAAGCAATTATTTCGTATTTGAATCCGAAAGAAGGCAACACATGGCAAGAGTTATTAAAGAAATTAATTTTACCGGTCATTGAACAAAACGTTGTAATAACGATGCATCATAAAATTGCAACAATTCTGTCACCTAAGATGCGAACTTTACGCAATTTAGCCACTACCGAAGAGTGGTTACGAGTTGTTCGAAAACTTGAAGATTTATGTTCCGAAATAGTATTGGAAAATGTTCTTAGGTCCCAAGAAAACGTATTGACATCAGACGATACAATGTCGTTTCTTTCAGATTTCGTTGACATAACACCTGATACTCGAAAAAAAGATGAATCGCCCCATGCAGAGGTAAAACGTTATTTAAATTCGCATTTTACCGTAAATCAGTTATCCCTACCTGTCGTGCAATTTTGGCAGGCGGAAGAAAGTACATTCCCTCGTGTGTCAAAAATTGCATTTCGGTACCTTGTGGTACCTGCCACAAATATCAGTAGTGAACGACATTTCGATATTTGTGGTTTAGCTGAAGCTGACAATCGAAGTAGCCTTGAACCAGATACATTAGATGCACTTTTGTTTATAAGATCTAATTTCGATTTAATGACTGCTTTATAATGAAATGTTTTACTCTTTTAAATTTCACAATAAAATATATTTTGCATTAATTTATCCTAACTTTCGATAATTTACTCTTAAAATCAATAATTTTTTTTATTATTAAAATTCGATGTAAAATAATATTTTTATCGTCCAAGAGCCTACAGAGCACGCGCACACGTGCATTCTCTTTTCTCACAAAATTCTTATAAATTGTTAAGGTCAAGCGAATCGAACTGGTTTATTGTGAAAAATAAATGAATTTATCACAAACCTTTAATTAATCGTCACCCAAAGAAGTTTTAACCCCTAAATTTTATGTAAAAATTTTAAGAATATCTTTTCGCGATTATTTATTTATAGGAAAAGGCATTATGGGTATACGACGCACCGAAATCTGCGACTTGATAGTTCTAAGCTTAATCCTAAAATTAAAATTAAAACATTATTTGGCCATGATTAATTAATGTTTACGATAAGTTAGTTCATTTTTTGTAATAAACCAGTTCAGTGCATTTGACCTATAAATTTGTTTTAATAGCAAAAACCAAACTACAGTTGCAATTGAAGCTAACAGGTGGTGTTGTCATCTTTGGTGTTATTTTTGATCCAATCTAAATACGACGAAACTCGAGTGTATAAACCGGGCTTATTCGATTCTCCGCACCGGAAACCCATCGATATGATTCCTACCAGATGTCTTTTTAAGGGCTCTTGTTCGTTTTTCGAGTCTTCCCACATGAGTGGTCCACCAGAATCCCCCTTGAAAAAGAGTAAATATTAGAAAGTTACAAGAATATTCAAAATGGTGACTTACCTTGCAAGTGTCTTTCTTTTCAGACCAAGCACAAATTTTATCTTTGTTTACAAAAAGGGTTACTTCACTTAATTTTTCTTTGCACTTCTCTTGAGATATGACTTCTAGGTCTAACTTATGCAGAACATGAAGATTAACTCCATCTAAGATAGAAAGAAATGTTTAAAATAATAACAAGTAAAACAAAATATAAGTACAGTCGAACCCCGTTATAACGAACCCGCTCTCAACGAAACCCCGCATATAACGAATTCGTTTGAAATCCCCGTCTAGGTCAATCGTGTACTAATTCGTCTCGATATAACGAAAACCCGTTGTAACGAATTTTTCGGTTCCTCGAGCTTCGTTATAACGGGGTTCGACTGTATTATTAATGTTATTATTATTATTATTATTAATCTTTGCAATTTTATTGTGAATCTGGTGGAAGTTGATTTTTTTGCAATAATGTTTTTGTGTTTTTGCATAATTTAACATTATTTTTAACTTAGCAGTAGCTAACCACAATACAAAATGGCTGTTGTGGTAGTCTTTGTTCTGTTTCTTAGCAACCACAGAACCTCGAAACATAAAACTTTGCCAACTCAACATGTGTCATACTTAACTGGCTTGGCTAGTAAATAAGAAATGTGTCAACTCCATCTGTAGAATACTCTAAAAAAGTAATAATAATAATAATAATAAAAATAATGGGAAATTTCTTTTTAAGGGGTATATTTAAATTCCCAAGGTCAAAAAGTTTTAAACTTACATCATTATAATCATCATCATTAATAAAAATAATAATGAACGTAAGAAAGTCTCATACATATATTTAGTTTTAAATCTACTCACTAGGTGACATTAAAAATTAAAGATCAAGTGAACTGAACTGGTTTATTATTAAATATGAATCTACTCATCACAAACAATAATTAATCGTCCCAAAATGATTTTTAGACGCGATAAAATTTGTAAAAACCGATCGCAAAAAGTAAATGCCAAAAAGAAAATGGATTATGGGAGTTGTGATTTATGACGTCACGAAATATGCTGCCCCTGTAGCAGGAATTGCACAATGTTATTGTTGTTTTTCAAGGACTGATCCAGGATTTAGTTTCGAAATTCTCTCGGGTAGGTTTCTATGTGTTTCAAACACAGAATTCCCAAAATCCATTTTTTATTTTAACATTCACTTTTTATATTCGTAAAAATACTTTACCACTATAATCGTTGGATCCCCATCCAGCAGTTGTCACTGTTTCGCCGTCAAACAACTGATTTGGCGGAGGTAAACAAATAGGCATGATGCGAATTGTCTTTGGTGCTTTCTCGTTTAACCGAAGTAGCGCTATATCGTTGTAAGCCGTGGGCCGGAAGTACTTGGGATGCAGGATAATACTCTTAACTGCATTATCCACGTGCGTTCCATCTTCCAGAGTGCTCCAGTCATATTCGCCCAATCTAACGAGAATTCCGCTAGGCAATTTGCTGTGATTTAATATAACGTTATTTGTAGAGCAAATTAATTAGTCAGTATTTGCTGTGTAGTGTTTACGTACTTCTCTACGCAGTGCGCTGCAGTTAAAACGTAATAGTCACTTATTAAAGCACCGCCACAAAAAAGATAGCCATTAATTCTCGTTAGCATTGCCTGGAAAGAGAAAAATAAACAAATATTTGTTTTTTTTTAAGCATTAATATAAAGTGTGGCATTTGTAAGACGAATAGAAAGATAAAATGGTTTGTCATCTCCTTATTTAGCAATAACGTTTTGCGAGATGGATTTGTGCACTGCAAAGAAAACAACTTTACTAATGAGACATTTATTTTAAGTTTACCATAAAAAGATTTGCTATTGTCTGAAGTCAAAGTTAACACTTAATTCAAAGTGACTTAAGTTAGTATCCCATGATGCCCCTTAATTTTTTCTTAAGTTAAACGCAAGTGTGATATGACCTTTAAATTGTTAAAAAAAAGGGTGATGATAAAGTAATTTAGATCAATAAACAGTGTTCACAGTTTCAATGATAACTACTGTGTACAGTACTGCAAGTATTACCAAGTACGGAAACTCATCGTGTCCAGCAACGACGCCACCAACGATTCGAGTCCACGTGTTTTTCGATGCTCTGTAATCGATACTGTTTGGCCTAGAACTGATTTGTAGTGGACACAGAAGTAAGAGAAAGAGCAAGTTGGACATCATGATGAGAGTATTGCACAAACTCATTACGGTATCTATTTAACTTCAACTCCTGTCATTTCTTATCTTGTCTCCCGTTATCAGCTTTAAAAATGAGTTTAACGAGATAAGCTTGTCAAATGTAAAACTTGTTATTTATCTCTGACATTTTATTTCATTTTCAAATCATAACGGATTATTTATTTTTATTTCGAAGAAAGAAATAAAAAATGACTCGTTTAATGACTGCCAAGCTCAAAGCCAACAGATGGAGTTGTCAACAAGAGTGTTTTCTTGGATCCAATCCAAGTAAAATGAAATGCGGGTGAAAATGCCAGGCAAATTGCGTTTGCCACACAAACCCAACGAAATGATTCCAATCAGTTGTGGTTTCTTGGTTCGTGGGTCTTCCCACACTAGTGGTCCACCAGAGTCACTCTTTAAACACAAATTGCATGTTAGGATTATAAAGAAAAGTTAATCGACTTTGAACAGTCCTACTTTGCAAGCGCCTTTGCCTTGGCTGAAAGCGCAAATCTTTTCGTCGCTTAAGATGGAGTCACATTCGAAGCCTAAATGGTCGCAGCAATTTTTCTGAGATAGAATAGTCATTTCTAACTTGTGTAAAATTCTCTCTGCGTAACCATCTGCAGAAAAAAAAAAAAACAAGAAGAAAGTGGTTGTTAGTAATTGTAGTTTAAGTTTAGTTTCTGTATTGATTAGTGCCATCTAGTGGTAACAATCAGAACTAGAAATAGTTTTCTGCAATTACAGTCTGTTTTTTATAACCACGCCCTAAGTGGACCTTATGGTTAAGGCGTTTAAGGAAAAGTTACTTAACTTAAAAGTGACGTCATTTCTTTTTCTTAAGTCACTTAAGATAGTTAAGGTAGTTAAGTGACTTTAACTAAATTGAACCCACCTATTTTTAAAAATGGTTGGCATTGTCTGTTTATTGGCTGTCATGGATCACGTGCGACCCATTAGCTCTTCCCACTTAGGGCATGGTTAAATCAAATAATTTTAATTATCTTTGTTGTCACCATATGTCATTATTCAAACTTGGCATTTTTACCGACAGATGTCGATCCCCATCCAGCAATTTTGGCTACTGCTCCATCAAACGCAATTCTCGACTGTGACAGACAAATTGGATTGATGAAAGAAGTCGAACGGTATTTATGCGCCAACTCAAGCAACGCTATATCATGAGCTTTAGCGCTCAGATTAAATCCCGGATGTGGAATAATCCGCGAAACGTTGATGTTATCGTGAGGTCCATCTTCTGTCGAGCTTCTGTCATAGTCCCCTAATCGCACAAAGATGTTGCTGGCTAATTTGCTAAGACAAGAAAAGTTTCTCAGTATTTTAATTGCACTTTGCGATCGATAAATGAAATAAACTCACTTTTTCACGCAATGAGCAGCTGTTAGAACGTAATATTCGCTAATGAGAGCTCCACCGCAAAGAAATAATCCATTTAAATGCAACAACATTACCTGCAACATGTCAGCTTTATTAACAAACTTTATAAAAAAAATGGAGGTTGTTGTTGTTAATTAACCATGTATGGAAATTCATCTCTTCCTGCGTGAACTCCTTCAGTGATCCTGAAATATTTATCTTCACTTTCAATTTGCTGTAATTATAATACAAGAGATAATTTATTCATTTTAATTACAATTGCTGTTGTTGTTTTTACTTACCTTTAGCCTACAAGGAACAGCAAAACACGTTATTGTTATTAAAATGAGGTGTGAAACGTGCAACATGTTGCACTTTTATTTCTTATATCCTTGTGTGCAAGTATCAAAGGTTTGTTTTATATCATTCGTGATATCTCTGTCATTATAATTTATTGAATGCTTCACATGTTTCTTTTCACAGGTAATGATATCTTGAAAAACATGTCGGGTGGTGGATGATCGATGGATGAGTAAAGTTTAATGTTGCCACGGGTTATTTGTAATGAAATGTGCAACGAGATGAAAAATAATTTTCCATAACTTAATTCGATACTTAAAAGACTGGAATAAGATCCGAAGATTACAGATGAAGCAAACATCTGGATAATGTGTTGGTTAAGAGTGTGTGAAATTTTCAGTTTTATTATTTTTATTGAGTTCATCAGGGGATTTTGATTTATAAGAATTTTTATAAAAAATTGAATTTCATGGAATAATAATTGGTTTATATTGGGTGCGTTTAAAGGTTGCTCCAGCTAGTGGTGGTAGATTAAAGCAGAGCAGAGCAGAGGATTGCTCTAGTTTTTAAATAATTGAAGCATGAGCATTGAGCTGGACATTAAAAGCATTTCATAAAAGTATTTGTTTGCAATTTGGAATAAATCTGTAAGATTCGTGCCTTAAACATCTAAGTTTTTGATTCAATTATAGATTAAAATTAAAATACGAAATAAAGTGGTTAAGAAACTTGAAAAAATGAATATAGTCAAATGAAAGTAGGCCTTGCACCTTACTGTTCTAGCTATACCACCAGGGGCCCAACTATCTGGCAGCAAAAGCAAACAATGCTTAGGGGCCTTAGACTTGAAGGAACCACCCCCTTCTAGAGGCTCCTTCTTCTTCATGTTAATTTTTAAAGTATCAAATGTTGAATGCTCTTGTGTACCGTATACATCACTTCGTGACAGTGGCGTAGCGTGGGTTGTGCAGTGCAATATGTTTTAGGGGGCGCAATTTGCTCCCCTCTTTATTGAAACTTGAAATTTTGTGCCTCTAAAATTTTGCGCCCGGGGCAACTGCTTCTCTGCCTCCCCCCCCCCACGCTAAGCCACTGCTTCGTGAGATGATTCAATAGAGCAGTGAGTGAGTAAACGAGTGAGTGAATATTGCTAAGGTCGCCAGCAGCTACTCTGGCCATGTGTAACCTGTCGCATGTCTTTAAATTGATCAGAACACAAAAATAAGACTGCGTTAGACTTTTTAAACACAGTGCAAGAACTGAAAGAGTTCTCCAATCCAGTTTTTAAACGACTTGGATAGACTATGAGTGCTTCAATGTGCCATTAGAACAGTTTTTAAGTGCAACCATTACTATGGAATGTAAACAAAACAAAATTCTGCCTGTTTTTCAGTTATGTATGATGTCATTTCCTGTAACTTGACCTAACAGGAAAAAGTAGAATCTATTTCCACTTTTTAACACAACAGAAAACAAAATTTCAGAAAATAACAAGGGATAATTTATCTACTTTTTACGTTGAGTTTTTTATAGTATGTGAACTCAGACATAATTGGTATTGGATCAAGTTTAATTAACTCATTAATTATCTACCACATGTATTTGCAATAGAAAATTATAATTTTTGATTATGACCAGCAGATGGCGAGTGGAATTTTTAATCCACACTAACTAGACTAAGAGGTGATTCGGGTAAACAACCTACAGTAGGTCTATTTTGCTTTCCGCAAAAACCAACCGATACGATTCCTATTAGATAGTGTTTCTTATTAGAATCTTTCCATGTGAGTGAACCGCCAGAATCACCCTATAAACAAAGAGAATAGATTAGATAGCCATTGTTTTTCTATTAAAACTAGCAGCAAACAGAGACAGAGGGCATCGAAGTTTAAGGTTGTCAGTACCGCCCAGATTTATCAGAATACTGTATTTTTGCTGCTAAAATGTCAAATATGCAAATTATTCGTTTATTGATAAAATTATTCCAACAATTACTTTTTATAATATTTTTATGCTGTGGAAGGCAAATTAATAGTTTTGATGATCACTAAAAATTGAAATTTAAGATGAGAAAACTTTTCATGTAGTTATTTATGAGAATTAGATACTTTGTATAAATTTGACAAATAGGAGTAATAAAGATGAGGACAAAATATCTGACAATAAACACATAAATATGTTTATCGTCAGACAGATTTTGCAATTTCCAGTTGATTTTTTAAACTGCTTAACGCTCATTTCTAGTACTCTTTGATAGTTTAATACAGAAATTTATGCAGTTTTAAACGTTTAGCGCACGTTTTGTATAAATTTTTCACGAATTCATGCATTTTTGCACAAAAATTTTAATTTAAGCGTTTTACAGAAATATCGGCTCTTAGAATTTATTTTCAAATTTACATTTAATTCTATTTCTGTTATAAGCAGCCTAACCAAAAATATCTCATCAGATTTTAAGGGGCAATTTTTTCTACTCTCTTCACCCATCAATTACTAACACTTTGTATAAATTTTCAGTATTGAATTTATTTTCTTTTTACTACAGTCTACATTTTTATAATAATATAATTATTAACGTATATTATTTAGCTTGACAAGTCGCTTCACTGTCTTTTTTCGTATGTTTATCGATATCGATGCATACAGGATATGTAAGGCAGCACTCTTCATCTGTGTCGCAGGGGACATCGATACAGTTACTATATCTACACAAAAAATGAGAATTAATAATCGAGCTGAAATGTTGTAAAACTTTAATAGAACTTACGTGTATGGATCGAACATTGAATCCGTTGTAGCCACAAAGCAAAGTAAGAGTGTGACGGGAAAACTGTATGGGTTTGACCAAGACAATATGGCGATTTAAGATGAATATTTATTATTAACAAGATCTCTACATTCTCGATTAAACTAGGACTAATTCTTCGTATTGTTGCGCAGATTTGACTTCGTCTTCTAACTGGGGAAAATGGCTAGATGCGGTTCTCCTTATGTAGAGTCCTCGAGCGACGTTACGACGACGTTATCGTCGTTATAACGTTACCCGACGTTACCGTTACGTTGCAGCAGGTTCTCGTCGTTCGTTCCGTCACAAAAGGGCTTTGAAACCCCGTCGCATGGCCGCTACGTTATCACCCAAGATGGCGATCACCGTCGTACACGTGTTGAGTCCACGTTGTCACTGAACTGTTAGGGGTAGGCCTAACCCTAACTAACCTGAAAAGTAATCCTGTTTGGAGGAATGAATATTTGGCATAAATATTCTTTCCCCCATAC
>JAQFZP010000709.1:0-28467 GCA_034695745.1 Geophilus truncorum | reverse complement strand
ACAGCTCATAAAACGAAAAAAAAATGAAACAAAAAAATTTCGTTTTATAAAACAGTTTTAGTTTTTGAATGCACCTAATGATTAAGCTATTAATTTGCTATTTTTAAAGTAAAACAATTACGGTAATCAAATTTGATCCAAAAGAGATATTAATACAACACATTGATAATTATTTTCTGAATTTTGTTTGAGATTTTATTGTTACAAACAAGGCTAAAGTAATTTTGTTCATTTAATAAAGGAAAAAAAATTAAATGTAAGGAGCTTTAAAATAAAAAAATTAATATAAAAATCTCTGTTAAGAAATCAATATCAGCCAATTTGGTTCAATCGAAAATGCCATCTAGTGGCTACATTAAAAAAAAAATAATGGCGGTTACTTTTATTTGGTACACTCAGAATCATCATTTTAACACACAAATGGTGTGGTGTTGAGTATCACAGTGTAAGTTAAATTAACACCCTAATCTCATCTTTATTTTTTATAGTGCAAGGACTGCTCGTGTCACATTTTATTCATCTTAAAATTTTCAGCTGGGCTTGAAAGTGATGGCATTCCAAATAACATTTTGCTTGTGGACTTGTAGTTATGCCTAGTGTAAACTTTTAACGTAATAGAGAATTTGCACAAGGAGGTTTTTCCTAAAACTATAGTAATCCGATACAGTATAAATAGTGTAATGAATCATCATAACTGGTGAAGCAATTGCAGTTTGCACATCTCAGTTATTTTTTACCATGTTTTTAGGCTCTTCAGTTAGGATAATAATCGAGAACAATTCTAACATATGCATGACCTTTCCATTCTATCAACAAAATCCAGATAAAATATTAAAACTGGTTGCATTGTTCTTGTCTCAGGTGGTCTGCAAGATCTGCAAGGCATCGAGCAGCACTTCTGTATGCTCACCGATCAAAACCCAGAAGCGAAGCAGGAATGGATGCCTGGTCAATATTGCATCTTCCGTTTCGGTGGTACTTGCCCCGACGGATTTCGAACGGGGTACATTCGGTGGAAGGAAAAAGAAGGCGGTAATAATAAGAATCGCAAAGAGGGAGTGTTGCCAGATGGAATCTACGACAACTACACGCTTATCCACTTCTGTTGTCGTGGCGACGGGGAGGTGGACCAGCCGATCCGGTTGCCTACGGGGACACCCTTCTACTTATTGCAGTATGGCATGGAATGTCAAAAAGTAGAAGGTACGTGTCTTTCTCTCTCGATGGTGTTGTCGATGATTACGAATGGTTTGTGACGATATTTAGGTGGAAACAAGTTGTGACATGGGATATTTTCGGTGGAATGCACGAGTGGTCGTTTGTTTCTTACGGTACTATTGTTGTGAAGAATTTTTTCATATAATTGTGAATTTAACTGTCAAGTCGTTTGCTGTGATGCAACGCAACACGCAAAGAAAATTGTTGCACTACTTTTTTTTTTATCTCAAAACCTTTTTTTTTTTTTTGCATTTCCAGCTTTGTTGTCAGGATTTCGTGGATCACTGGGTGGTGGTTTCTAATTAACAAATGTGATTAAAGGGGTGTGGCTCACACAATCTGATATTAATTAACAGATATAAAAAAACCTGTTGATGTTAGGATTAAGGCTTGACTGATTCGAATATCGGTATTGGCCGATATTTTGACTATCGGTTCCTATTTTTCAAAAATACAAATTGAGTAACTTTTTATTGCGTTTTTATTGCAAGAATACAGTGGAACCCGTTTATAACATACTCGGTTATAGCGAGATCCTTTGTTAAACCCTGTTATAAAGTAACGTTTTAGTTTCTCCAACTACCGTATATACTAAGTTACCGGTACTCGGTTATGACGTCAACTCAGTTATAACGTCATTTTCAAGCCGGTCTCTTGAGAAACGTTATTTATGAGTTGCACTGTATGTTGAATAATTTTAAAAAACATGAATTTATTGAAAGTTTTGTTACAAATTGTTTGTATACTGTAAGTACAAAGTCCAAAAGGAAAAAAAAAAAAATCTTTTTTCTTATTCAACATGGCTTATAATCGAAGGGTTAAATAAATAGAGGCATTTTAGCAAGTAAATTTTTAAAAACACAAAATAATAACCTTGTAAAATTGATCCCATTAAATGCTTATGCTATAGCACTTCACTTCTTCTTTGAGGTGATCGGAACACAAGCGTAATGATTTTAAGCGCTTTAGGTGCTCTAAGGGAAAAGTAGAGCGAAGTAAGCGTGGAAGCGTGAAAACCTATTACGATAGCTTACACATTTCAAGTTTGAATAACAAGTTGTATTGAATTGAGTCTTTAACTGCTTGCAGGCATGAATCCGCGAGTGCATTTCTTCCATTTCTGTGAAGACAGATTAGCCGACATCAACGACCAGGTGTTCTTTCAGAAGCCGCATCCTCACATCAACCCCTCGGTATTTGAGAGGGGTTTTGCACTCTATTACTGTTATTACGACATCTGTAAGTTGGTGTAATCTGCTTGCAACTTTTTAAGTGGAGTTTTGCACAGTCGACTTTGTAATTCCCTAGCAACAAGTCTTCGCGGTTTCCAAGTTCTCGTTGACAATTACGGCTACATCAAGACGAGAACAACTTTCTGGGACAATAAACATTATGGCATCGCGCACGATGCGCATGATAAATTCAGCAAGGCTTACATTTGCATACACCATCCAGTTTCTGAAGCGGAAGTTCCCATTGTGGATAAGAATTGCACGCAACCGGTGCCGGGTCAATTCGTTACGCTTTATGTTTATGATAGATATGACAGTCTGCAAGTGTGCGAAGTCGAAATTTATGGAAAAAGTGAGTTTATAAAAAATTTGTTGTTGTTTTTTTATTGCTGAAAGGTACTTAATAGTATTCATAATTTAATTTATTTAGTAGATTTATCAAAAATTGTTTTTGAAATTTTTTAATTTAAAAAAACTTACAATTTAGAAAATTTGAAAACCACTAGCTTAATACTAATTAGATTACTTTGATCTATATAAGTTAATTTTAATTTGTTAATACTTCTTAACCATTGCGTGACCATTCTGATACAAAAATGAAATCTTTAGGATTAACATATTTTCTACAAAAATTGGAAGAGAAAAATCATGGAAAAGACTTTTAATAAAAAAAAATAAACATTTGCAAATTTTATATTAGAAAGTGGGTCTATTTCATTCATAATTAAATTTTATTCCATGTTGTTTAGATAGTTAATGCGGCGTAATATAGGGGACGGATGATTTTATCACAGCGCCAACGTTTTGATTTTTCAAATAATGATATTAAATAATAATCAATAGTATTTAATGTAATTACTGTATGGGTAATCGGTTTTGTGTTATATTTACAATCGTGAGTGCATAGCAAAAGCACAGAGTTAATTTAATCAAAATTTGGTAGAATCGGATTCTACTAAAGGTTTTGGTAGGTGAAAGTAAGAGACCTTTTGTTATCTTTTGGGGTAACAAAAAAGATGAACATTACAGTGGTCAATTACAAGTAGATGCAAATTGATTTAGTGTGTAGACAACAAAAATAATAGTTGAATAAGTTTCTGGCAGTGGTTTTAGTCAAGTAAATTTTTTCGGTCCACAAAAAATGTTTTGTTATTTTTAATTTTAATGTTTCTTTTTATTGTTAATTAATTTAATTATTACAGTTAATTTCAATTTCAATAAGATGAAAAACATTAAAATAAACATAGTAAGATAGTGCTTGACATATCACATGTTGTAAATGTTGTGGATGTACAGTATATACCTATATACCTATAGTTAATTCGCAATTTTCATGCAAATTTATATATATTTGTATATACTTTTTTCTGCAAATAATCAGCAGCATTTCGGCAGAGTTATGTACTATAAAACATACACAATACAAATTCCCATTGGTTTGAGACTTATCGAACGTTGTGTAGTCTAAGAACATCACAACTCACAACCAAAAGAAACAAAATCATCATTTCCATTTTCTTTTTTATGTAGAAATGTGTGGCCAACCCCTAGGCATGGCTGCAGAAGAAATCCCAGACTGGCAAATTTCAGCCACATCGACCATGGACCCGTTGGTCTTTCATCCGACCAACGGACGACTAAATCATCGATCAGGCTGGTGCGCGAACCCGGACGACGAACTGAAATCTCTTCAGGTGAGTTGCAGTGGCCTTACTTCCACTTAATTCCCCCCACTTGAAGACCCCATCAGCTTTAATGATATTCATGGCTGGCAACTAACTACCAAGAAATGCGCACTTGCAGTCCTAAGTGGCTGTAAACATAAAAGAGAATACCTAGAGAGAAAGCAAATTTTCCAAGAGATTGAGAAAACAACAGCTGTTGTGGACAGGTCGTTAGCCCGTGCAGGGAAGACACAAAAGTAAGGAAGGAATTTAACTATAAATTAAAATGGTGTGTGTTTCACGACTGCGGTGGCAGTGTCTTAAAAGGCAATTAAAAGTTTTAAAAAATTCAAGGTGTTTTCTCTTTTTTTTTTTTTTAAGGTTGATTTAGGAAACTTGACCACCATTTCTGGATTGGTGACTCAAGGGGGTGGACTGACTCAAGCGTCGCAGTTTATTTATGTCAAGAAATTTCTGCTTTCGTTTAGCAATGATAATCTGACATGGTGGAATGAAGAAGAGCCTGTGGGAGTGACTAAGGTAGGTGTAGATATATGGAGGTAAATTTTGTGAGAAGTTTTTCAACTAGTAAAACACAGATTTGAATGATATTGTATTAAGAATACGTAATCGTGTTTTACAATTTTATTGGAAAATTGCGATTTTGATTTTTTTCTTTAACTTATAAAGCTGAAACATAGCTTACTACAATGTATAACAATGTATATAACTAAGTTTAATTCTAATAAGCACATTTAATTTCCTTAACATGACTAACATTAAGGCAAATGAAGGATAGAAAAGTCATATGAGATTGAAGACTTAAAAATGGTCTAAATTTAGTAACATAACATTGTTAGAAAATAGCTGCCATAAAGTCAAATGACCAGCCTTAAGCAAACGGTGTTCTTATGTACTGTAAAAGTCTGAAAGCTAGTTGGTTTTTGGTAGCTGCTTATGTAAGAATAAGAACCAAATGGCCATTAATTTATAATCAATAATTTTCAACATTTCCTACATGTTACTGGAAATTAAAATTTGAATTATTAAAAATTTTATATTATTTCTAAATACCGGTATGACAACTGACAAAATATTGTATTTCTTCTGCTTTAACCTATAACTACATAACTTGATTTTCTAAAACAAATTTAATCACTTGCAAGTCTTCTTCCTCAGTAATTGATGACATGAAACTAATAATGACTCCATTTCTTCCCTCACTAATTTAATCACAAAAAGATGGCAATTTTGTTTTAATGACCTTTTGCAAATAAGGTGATCTAATATTACAATCAAACTGTTGCATAGCAACATGACAAAAAATTAAAATGTGTTATTCCACTTTTTACTAGAAGCTAAAACATTTACTGTGAAAATGAAATTTTAAAGTCATCTGTCTTTTCATGCCATCTTTAAAGATTTTATCTCTTGAGAATATAAGTAATGCATCACTTTTAAGTGTGACAAAATTTAGCCATTTTTCCAAGCTCACTTACAATAGTTGAGCATGGATAATGCTTGACATAAAAGACTAAATAGTTCTTCTTTAAAGGGATGATCACAATCTCTTTATTGACACAGACATTTACTCTTTTAGCACAGCATTAGATATACTGTAAATACCTGGCAGGCCAAACACTTAACTGAGAAACGACAATAAGGACCAGTTGCACCAATGAAAGTTACAGTTAACTAGAGTTTAACCAATGTTAAAAGTATTGTTAAACTCAGCTTAAATTTTAACTTTTGCTGGTGCAACTGGGCGTAAGTGTTTGTATTTAACCACAGTTTTACCACAAGTGTAATAACAAGTTTTTGAGCATTCACAAATCTTAGGCTAAGTTAATAGATGTGTCTTTTATCAAATCTTATATCTTTGGTAATTGAAAATGCAAAAATAATTTTAAAAAAAATTGTTGTTCTAAAAAAATTAATCATAACAGGGAAATGTTCTTTGCTTTCATGGTGACGAAATAGCAATTATGCAAACTTATGTTGCTCATGTTGTATCAATAATATTTTTGTTGGCGTTTCTTGCTGTATCGTACAGTATGTCTCTAAGCTAAGGAGAGGTTCTCTACTTGTCCATCACAGATTGTTATGATATTAAAACCAAACAAACATCTTACTGAGTTATATTGTTTTCTGAAATTATTTTAACTGAAAAGCTGAAATTTTAAATTAAATTATCTCGCAAAATATTGAAAGATGTCTAAAACAATTTCAGAAATTAATATTACTTGATAAGATGAAAAAGTAGAGAGCTTCACTTTGTTAATTTAACCTTTTGTCGCTGTGACACCAATCTCTCTTATGTACAATTAAGATAATTACATCTTATTGGAACATATTACAACATCCTTATATAAAATATTTATCCACAAACTCGCTAATCACTGCAATAAAAATAAAATTAAAAATTAATGATGACAAACATGCATTTTCAAAGATCTTATTTGATTGTACAGAAGCTTGATATTTGTAACTGTTATTAGGAGAAGTAACATACGGTATTTTAAATTTTTAATAAACACAGTACCTAATGCGATTTATATTAACAACTGCAAAGTGCAAACAAAACATTTGTTTTCTGGTCTTTAAAAGGTCAAAATAAAAAATCAAAAACTTTGAAAATGTAGAAAATAAATAAAAAGTAAAAGAAGAGTAGAGTTATCAATAATCCAAGTCCATGTCAAAATATGTAATGGGTTTAAAAACACAATTGGATCAGATAGCCGATGGCCGTGGCCGCAGCCGTTGAATTTTTCATGCGGTTCTGGAAAGTGCCAGTTGCTTTGAAATGCAGTTTGAAAAACTGAATTTTTTAGAAAAGTAAGTTTGCATCAAATGGAACTGACTTTTATACTAGAATGTGATGTACTGAGAATCTATAAAATGGAGTAACGTGAGACAGTTGCTAGAAAAGATTTAATGCTGACATGTGAAATAAAAACCAAAATAGTTCAAGTTTCTGTATATTTTAGGAAAAAAAATTTAAAAAGTTTGCGGTGACTGTATAAAATGTCTTGGTTTTTATAGTTTTGTGGTTTTTGGAAAATCGGTAAAAAAAATTTTAACTGTTTTACAGTACTGTCAGTTGTGGCAAGTCGCTGCCGAAAAGTAAATGTGTTTAGCAAGTTTTTTTTCTTTTTCACGTGGTTTTATACAAATATGGCACTTTTTTATTTACCTTTGACAAAAGTGGACGGCGGACACCGGTTTCATTCATTTCCATTTTCAGATCTACGAATGCTGGGATTGCAACGTCGAGGACTTCAGCAATGACTTGAAAATCACTTACAACTTGCTCAAACCCATCAAAGCTCGCTTTCTCAAATTCTCAATCGTTGACTTCGAAGAAAGCCCGTGCGTAAGAATGGAAATCTTAGGATGCAGAGGAGAAGGTACCCAAAAAAAAAAACAAAAAAAAACTAATATTGATCTAATCCTATAACCCCTTGCTAACACCAACCCTCCAGTCCAATTTCCCTTCCAATCAATTCCTATCAAGTTGGCAATTTTTTTTTCAACTTGCAAAACTTTTTTTTTGTCTTTTCTCAGTTTCTTGTGGAAGTAATTACAACAGCCCCATAGGGACCATCACTTCTCCGAACCACCCATATTACTACGGACAAGACAAATCCTGCCGGTGGATCATTTCGCCGCCGAATAACGACACTCATGTCTTTCTGAAATTCTATTTGGTGGAGTTGGCTCAGAAAGAAGCAGAACAACTGGCGGGCAACTGCAGCGACAGTCTCACCATCGAGTCGGGCAACGGCCTCATGACCATTCGATCGAAGAAGGAGAAGGAATTCCCAAGATACATTGTCTCCAATGGGACTTTGCAAATCAAGCTGCAGAGTTGCTTTCGTTCCACAATCACCCGTCGCAGAGGATTCTACGCCAATTATTCTTTCGTCGGTAAGATTGATGCTCTCGCCTTCGATTCAGACAGCGGCTAATTTCTTCGTTGGTAAAAGCGAGTTAACTAAACGGCCGGCTATAACTTTTAAATTCAACTATGGTCAAATTAATGTCAGAGTTCTTTTAGTGCAAGTGTCTTGAAGCACCATAAATTCTGGGAATGGTTGTGTGGGAAAGAAGTTCGTTTGCCAATAATTACACTAGGTGCGTTCAATCTTGAGCACGATAAGTTACTTTTTCGCCATTTTTGTCTTTTTTGAGAAAAGTGATTTTTTAGAAAGTCAAAAAAGATGTCTTTCGAAAAGTTACTCTTGGATGTCACTTTTTTTCTTTTATTAGTGAAATTAGGTCACAGGTGAAAGGGTTCAAAAAAAAGTTACTTTATTCCTAGAAAGAATCTTTTATAAAAAGAGGAAGTCAAAATGACTTTTCTAGGATTTTTTCGAACGTTTAATAAACTGAATCACAAATAATTTGCATCAAAATAAAGATATTAGAGACTTTGTGGCAACATAACTTACCGGTAATTTAACATTGGGAATACAAAATATCTTTTTATTTTTGTAAATTCGTGTGCAATATTCTAAAAAAAAATTATGAATACCATTTCTGATGTAAACTCTCGTTCCACCTACGCCGGGTCTTTTTAACTCATCGTTAGTGCGCATGTGCAAAACCTCTATTAAAATGTCTTTAAACATAAAGATTGGTCTTTATTTTAATAAAGTGTCTTTACAAGATTACAACCAGGTTGTAAAGTCGCAAAGTTTTTGGTGGTTCTAAAACTTGATGCAAATGATATTCTTCTGTAGGCAAAAACTTAAAAATAAAAAGGAAGAGAATGTAACTTAACTATATTTGGAGTATTGCGGGTTTTTGGTGTGTTTTTGCAAGCAATTAGAACTTTAATCGTTAATAAATTTTTTAAATATTAGTTATAGATGTCTTTCTTTTATTAATGCTTTCATATATGATTTAAAGGAAAAATCAAGAAATTTCAACCACTTAAGAAGAGGGGTTTATATATTTTTTTTAAATATAAAGTGGCTCTTAATCTTTTTAACTCGACATGGCTCTTAAAGTGACTTAGGAAATAAAAGTTTAAAAGTCAAGTGAATCAAACTGGTTTATTACAAACATTAATTATCTAAGATAGGTACAATAGCAAATCGTTTGATTTGGTAAATATTGTGTATAATAATCTGTTACGAAATTTGCATTTTGGATTTTTATTGAAAGAAAATCTTTTTAGGATTCTAAGATTATGTCATACATCATTGCTGACAGCAAATAAAAACTTATTCTTTTAATATAAATTGCCTGCAATGCAATTATTGAATACGAATGAAAGCATTGCAGGTAAGTTATGCTGCAAAAGGCATATCAAAAATTGCTTGGTTGATTTAACAAAAATCATTTTGTGTTTGAATAAAAAGCTATTTAGGTTTTAAAAGGACACAAATATTAAAATGACTATAGAAATTTTAGTTGTTAGTCAAATACAATTTCCAAAATGCAATTTCAACACTGTAAACAATTCCAATTTTTTACAACACTTATGCACAAAATTTAATGTCCAAAAAATAATTTTATATTATTTGTGTTGCGTTAAATGATAAGTAGAATAATTTATAATAACAAACTTGATATAATGTTTTCTAAAAATTAATTATTTTACTTATATGAGAAACTACAAAAAAAAATTGATTTGAATATTTTTTATTTTTTTAAATTAAAAATTACATACTGTACATTAAATTTAAAAATATTTAAATTGGAAGTGTCACTTATAATCCAAATTTTATTCAATAAGAATATTGGTTTAATGTTTCCTCGACAAGGTGGTTTTACTTTATCGAACCATTGTACAATATCGACTTTCTCTTCGTTACTCCTCAGCCACTCACACTCGTGTCAGGTGAATGAAAAGAAACTCAATCTCAAAAGAAACAGCAAGATTAAATTTGGTGACCTCTTTCTTTTCCAATACTTATTGCATTAAGCCTAGACAAAGATTGGGATTTATTATTAAGCAGAGTTTAATTAATTATGAAGTTCTGGTTAGAGAAATAAAAGTTTAACAACAAAAGAACAGGGTAAGTGATGGTGCCAGCAATGTTTGATTGCTTCATCAATTGATTTCACTTAAAGTTGTCTTTAGATACAAAAAACTGTTGTAGTACAGTACGGTACAATTGTTCTAAAAATTAAAACTTTAAAAAAATATTAAAACATTACAGAAATATTACGTACAGTTACACTGATTGGTGTCACGCTAGGGTCACACATATATTCACACATGCAGTAGAAGTTGTAAGTAGACGTTAGAACTTTAACTGTTTACTAAACATTTCTTAAGTCTACTTACTACTTCAACTACAAGTGAGAACACATGTGTGAACCTAGGTTTAGAGAGCATTATTTTCTAACTAGGTGCTTAATGACAAATACACATCTGGCTCCGATTAATGAGTTTCACCCATCTTTGATCTCTAGTTTGTTTTTAGTAATGAAATATCAGATGTGCTGAGCAGATCTTTGCTCTGATTGTGTAATTCCAATTAGACATTGCCACCTGTTGTCAGCTTTGTGCCAGCTTAATGTATGGTCACACTTATGCTAAACTTAAATATGAATTAAAGTGCTGATTATTTGTAATATACAAAATTAAAGTCTCAAAGGGTTTTAATGGGCAGAAAAATTTGAATGACTATAATTTTATTATTACAAATTTTTTTTTACATGTAATTTACCCAGAACATTGTTTATTAGAATATGCACGAACTGCAAAAGAAAAAAAATATCTTAAATATAAAAAAAAAATTATATTTAAGTTGTACGAGATGTATTTTTTTTATTTATGGCGGGATTACTGTGTAAACTTTGATTTAACGTTTTAATTTAGCCAACAAGAAACAGCTGTAGTCTTAGATGATGATGCAGTTCTTGTAATGCAAGATACATTAATTTTGCTCATCATTAGAGTTTAAGGTCAAAATATCAAATTTTAAAGTATTTATTTTTAATCTCAAATCATTATTCTGGAAAGTAATGGATTAAAAATGGTAGACTTTAACTTGATAGGGTATTTTTATAGTTACTTTAATGCATTTATGAATACAATTTGTTAAGTTATGTGATTTTCAAATTAGGACATTTAAAAAAATTTTAAAGATAATTTTTGATTAAACTGTCCAGTTTTCATCACTAGCATTTAGCCACATGTGACCTAAACATTGAGCAAGATTTCAAATCTCTGGATGTGGTTGAATGTTGGTTACATATTTATGAGAAACAATTATAATATTTTTTTAAATTATACTACGGTATCATTTTTAAGTCACCAAATTTGTCCACAAGCATAAAAAGATAATAAAAGCAATTTCAACAGAAGCAGCCAATTCTCTCTCATCGACAACCTTAGCTCAATGTAAAATGAAAGCAAATCCTGGTAAGTCTTCTTCAAGTGTCCTTGCATTGAAACCAACTGCCCACCTGTGGACCATAAAGTCATTCAAGCAAATTGTTTCTATTTCTACTCGGTATTATTAAAGTAGACTGTGATGGCATGTAGGTCTGAAAGCCTTTTGCAGTTACAAGACTAATCAAGAACCAATTGGCAAGTGACAAACATTTTTTATTTTTGTTTCATTACAGATTGTCCAGGCTGTGGAATTGGTGATTATGCCTGTGCAGACATTCACATGTGTACTTCTCATTGTGGCTACATCATGTCTGCTGGTTATCCACTGTCTTACGACAATCAGCACAGGTGCCGATGGCACATACGTGTTGCCATCAATCATTACATCAACATTTCTGTCGAAGATTTTGACATTGATGGTGATGTCAACTGTAAAGATGATTTTGTTGACGTTTATGATGGAGAAGATGTTCTCACGGTAAGAAGGATGTATGAATCTGTTTGAATTATACTTTTTTGGTGATATATGTATCATAGTAGTCGCATTTAAAAAGTAGTGTTGTGTTTAAAAGTTTGTTTTAAAAAACAAGCATGCTGTTTAGTTAAACATCGCATTAAAACGGAAGTGATGTCACACATTTAATTCTGATGTAGGTTGCTACACACTGAAACATTTAATTCTTCATTAGCTATAGCGGAAAGCCTAACCAAATGTCTCACAAGATTTTAAGGGGCAGAAAAATTACAAATTATTAATAATTTTTTTACACCAATTTTAGCCAGAAAATACTTTACTAGAATATGCATGAATTAGAAAAGTTATTTCATGATTATTTATTTTTTATATATGGCTGGTAATTGAAGGGTTAACACTCGAACATTTTATAATGCGACTAATGAAATTTTATACCAATTTTGTCCCAATATGCAGTATTTTGTTGTTGTTTAATGAAAATGGATTTGACCAGAGTAAGAGATGGAGCAAATGATAGCTCAGAAGTAGTTAGCGTTCTAGATAAACTACGGAAGACAACCGAGATAAGATAGTCTAATATTTTTAAAGTGTTGAAAAGATTGCCTTTTTTTCGATTTAATTCCATTGTCATTGAACTTCAAAGTCAAGCCGTTGTTTGCAATGTTTTCTCATTCTTTTTAAAGTCAGGACTATTTGTTTTTTTACAATTGGCATCTATGAAATAAATCATTTAATTGTAAAATATAATTTAATCGTGTTTAAAATGGGTTGTACAGCATATGCTATATGCATTGTAAATCCAAATGTCTAAAATTGGCTTCAAGTCAGATGTGAGACTATAAATATTAGATGCATAAAGTTAAAGCTGTCCAAAATATACCGTAGTGTTTTTTCAATGGCTTAATGTGGAATTAGATTCTTAACAAATACCGTTCCACAAAATGCACAATGCAAAACTCGATTTACATCTGTGTACTAATTTGCAAAGTGTGACTTTGTTTTACTTATCTGTAATTACAGCTTTAAGACAATTTGTAGCTTTGCACATACCCTACTCTTTAAACATCTTCTAAATTACCCTCTTACCTTTTTTTCGTGCGACTTCTTTCATTGACCTTTCTTTCCATTACTTGCTCTCATTTGTTAACTTCTCTTTAATGGAACTTGGTAATTTATCTAAGAATAGGATATTCATCTTGCCAATAAATCACCTGTTGCATGGTGGAAAAATTTCTTATCTTCTAATCAATCTGTAATCAATCCCCAAATCTGCTTTCAGCCTCAAAGAACAAACTTGATTAATAAATGGCTTCAAGTTAGATGCAATTACAAATTTCTCAATTTCAAAATTATTATCCAAAAGTTTGGACTGAAACAAATCTAATTAGAAATCTGGTAAAGTAATCATGAGAAAAATTAATGTGATATTTTACCAAGATAAGGTTACGTAAATTAAAATTTGAAACAAAATTCCTACAAAAATAACATTTTGAAAATAAATTGTCAAATAATTAACCCTTTGACTAATAACTGATGCAAAAAATGTTACAAGCTTCGGTTTAGAATGCCAAATTTGTTTTTCCTTCAATTTATTTCTTACAAGTTGGTGTAATTTTTGTTGCTGCCAACAGAGAGGGTATATTTAACCAATCAGAATCATTCTTTTCTTGCTTGATCCTTGCTGTGTTACCTCTTCTAGGAGAAATACGGAAAGTAGGTTGCTACACACTGAAACTTTTAATCATTTATTAGCTGCAACAGAAAGCCTAACCAAAATGTCTCGTAGGATTTTAAGGAGCAGAAAAATTGCAAAGGCTACGACTTTATTATTAATAAATGTTTTCCACCAAATTGAGCCAGAACGTAGTTTACTAGAATAAACATAAACTCAAACAAAAATTCCTATTCAAGTTGTGTGTAATAATTTTTTTACTTGTGGTTGGTAACGGCAGGGTTAAACTACGATTTGTTACAGGGCAAGAAACAAAATGATGTAAAAAAGGTCTTTTAAGGGTTTATATGATATAATTTACAAATATTATTACCATTATTTTATTTTTAAAATTTAAAATTGTCTTTTAGCAAGCTACTCATCTTGGAAGATTCTGCAACGGTCGGCCGCCAAAACAGAACATAATAACCAATTGGAACACACTGAGCATTGAATTTTCCTCCGGGGCTGGAAAGACCGGAAGAGGTTTTCTCTTCAAATACACCGCCGAAAGATATCAGCTATCGAAAACTCTGCAAGCGATTCGATTTGACGGTAAGAGTAGAAGCATATCAATTCAGAAAGCACTTTCTTTCTTTGCTTTCTCTTATCAGCTCCAGAATTGTGCTCCAGTCCCTGGAAGCAATACAACAACTACTGCTATGGATTGTTTGAAGAAGACAAAGCTCTCCAATGGTATGCAGCTGAAACCAAGTGTCAGGTTATGGGAGGACACTTGGTCAGCATATTGGACAAGTTGGAAATGACAGTGTTACATCACCTGCTTACTAATGTATGGGAACTGAATAATGTACAGAATGCAGGAGTTTACATAGGTGAGACAATTTGAGGCTTTATTATTTTGTTCTGCAGTAAAAACAAGTAAGAACGTTTTGAAGTAAGATATCATAAAATGTCCAATTGTAATTATTATTTTAGTTGTCTGGATGTTTTATAGAAAAAAGAAATAACTTTAAATTTGATTTTTGGAAAATTATCAAGATTGGGTGAATTATCATTACTGTAAATAACGTAACTGGTTAATCTAATTTTAGTGGCTATGGTAATGTAATGTTATTAATTAAATTTTGTAAAAAAAATGATGGCAAAAAATCGTTTGCGGAAGATGTAGGAAAATGTACTTTGGGAACCGTTGTGATTTACGACGTCACAAAGTCTGCTGCCCCTGCAGCATGAATTGCCTGCAATGCTTTCATTGTTGTTCAATTACAGATCCAGGATATTAATCTTGGATTTCTCTTAAACAGGTTTTTCTGTGCATCACAAACTCAGAATTTCCTAATGCATTTTATTTTTGACATTAATTTTTTGCGTTCGTTTTATTCAAAATTTATTACGTTTAAAAATCATTTCGCAACGATTAATTACTGTTTTTAACATGTAGATTCATTTTAATAATAAACCAGTTTGGTTTACTTGACCTTTAATAATGCTACAGTAGCGAGTATTGGTAACAAAACGGTATCAGAAATTGTAATGCTTCAAATTTACTGTGTAAGTTAGTTACTGTAATCACAATGGTATTGGTAACATTTGTAAATAGGTACATTTTTGTTATGTGTAATCATAATGGTAACTACTTTCTAAAAATGATGTAATGTAACAATTTCTGGATATCGCAAATTGTACAGTACCGTAGTTGGTTAAAGTACAGTTTAATTTACCGAAATGTTTGATAGGTTACATATTTTACAATTGGTATAATATTGCAAAAACTGTTTTCTGATTACAAAATCTTTTTCCAGGCTTAACAGACGAGAACTCCGAGAGTCGTTTTCGATGGACAGACAATAATCCGATGAGCTACGCTGATTGGTAATGTCTACAGCAGCTGACACATCTCCAGCTGGAGATATGGACATTTAAAGTTACAGTGAAACCCGTTTATAACGTACTCGGTTATAGCGAGATATTTTGTTAAACCCTGTTATTATAACGTAACGTTTTATGTTTCCCCGACTATATAAGTGCTATACGAACTTACTCGGTTATAACGTCAACTCAGTTATAACGTCATTTTCAAGCAGGTCTCTTGAGAAACGTTATAAACGGGTTCCACTGTATCGGGAGACTCCAGATAACATTAAATGACCAATCATTTTGCCATCATTGAAAGTAAACTGTGTTTTACTGTCACAAACATGTTTCAATTTCCCCAAAACAAATCTCAAAAGACTCACAAATCTAATGCTGCAGACAAAGAACAGTCACAAAAAGGGAAAAAAAATATTTCAATTTTTTTTTCCATTTAGGGCCAATGATAATATTGGTGGTGCTCTTGCTCCACGCCAACCAGACGGAGGCCATTATGAGGATTGCACGAAAATCAGATTAAACAATATCCACTCGACAAGTAGTTGGTACGACATACCTTGTTCCTTCGATACCGTTAACGGTATTAAGTCGTACGTTTGTAAGAAGCGGAGTCCAGCTATAAGTGAGTTTTTTTACTTTGGCTAAAGTGCTTTTATTGACTTTTGGTAATCTCTGTTTGAATCCGGTTAAAAGAGTTTGTGGCTTGGTTTTTAACACTATCACTCGATAAGAACTATGCTTAGGGGAATTATACAATATTGATTCATTGTGGAGGTATTTGGTAGTGGTTGGTAACCAGAGTCGTCTATTTGGTGCCCAGAGCAAGTAAAAACTTTGCGTTTTCCATTTCCAAGTTGTTCTTCATGTCCTTCTTGACTTTGAGTATTATTTTTTATTTCACATTTTACTAAATTATTAACGCTATTTATTACTAATTATTTTCATGTTTATGGTCACTTATTTTGTGCTTTTTGTAGAGTTATAGGAGTTTAGTCTTTTGTTTAAATGTGTTTTGGAGATGTAGAAAAGACAACATTAATCACAACTAGTTAAAAGTAAAAGAGTACAAGCACACTATCTAGTGGCAAAATATAAAAACTACAATCGGAATTTTCGTTGTTTTGGTGACCTCGCTGTAATAAAGTAGAACTGTTACTGTTATTCACCAAATTTTTTTACATACAGTAGTTCTTGAAAATGACTTCACAACTGGAAGTCGAAACGTCGAACAAGTTCTCCAAATCCTCAGGAGAAAAAACGAAATTGGTGAATAACAATAACAACTCTATTTTATTAAATAAAAACTACAGTTTACAAAAACTTTATACTGTGACAATTAAGAATTTAAAACAAACATAATCAGAACAGTACCAACTAAATTCAAATATTAAACATACCTATTTGAGAATGTTTCCAAAACAAGCAGGTTTTATAAAAAAAGTCAACATCAGTCCATTCTCTGCCTTTAAGGGCAAATGACGTCTTTCTCAACCTCACATCTTCAATTTGAAAAAAAAATATTCTAATGTTCTTTGTGCTTGATTTACATCATCTATCCAATCCAGACATTTCAAGTGATCAATATCAATTACTCAGACCGAGACCTTCCACTCCATATCTCAATCTAGCTTAATTTTGATTAGGACTACCTAGAGTATGAACAAATGATAATTGCTAGCTTCAATCATAGTCTTAACTTGTCACAATGTCAATTAAGAAATGAAGAAGTATAATGATTTTCTCGATGAATCATAGAAATTAAGTCATAAAATTCAGTTGGTAGTAATTTGGTTTAAATAAATTGCTAAAGTTCATGCAATATGCTTTGTTGCAGTATTGGTGTTAAATAATTTACCACTGGCCAATAAAAAAAATTGTAGTAAATTTACAGGTTGTTCGATAAGTCTGGAACCAATGGGAATTTGTATGTTTATGTGTTACAATACCTCTTTTAGGAAAATTATTGTCATTTTGATTAAAGCCGCCTTCAAATATAAGCTGCACTTGAATACAAGCCATGGCGATAACGCTGTGATTTTTTATTTAAGCTGCAACGTATGAATAAAATAGGGTTTGTGATGAAATAGGACAGTGTTTCTTAAAGTGGTGGGACTCAAGCTGAAACTTTTTTGCAGTAAAAAAAAAAATTTAATTTGTACAATTATACCTCAATGTTGGCATCAGGCGATCCATAGTATGGAAATAAAATAAATTAATAACAAATGTATACGGTACCATATTTTTTAAATTATTTTTATTTAAAAATACCTCCTTCCCTCATGTTTATTAAAGGTAAGTGGAATTTTAAATTTTTTAATTTTAAAAGATGGGTTGCGATTCTATAAAGAAATAGTGTATTTACTACAGTATGTTATTTCTACAATAGTTGGTAATGTTACACTTCCGGACTGGAGTTTTCACGACGGCTACGAGATTTTCGACGAAAACAATTTATCACCCGGACTCTACTACTTCTGCGCCAACAGGGAGGTTGTGAGCATTACAGTGGTTTGTGATGACCAAAACGACTGCAACGATGGAAGCGATGAAATGCACTGCGGTAGCAATGTTCGCATTTAACGCCGACCGTTTCAAACTAATTTATTGAAATCTATTAGAAAAGCCATGTCCAGCCAACAGCTTCACTTGCCATAGTGGAGACTGCATTTCCATCAATAAATACTGTGACTTTGAAATTGATTGCACACAGGATGGGTCGGACGAAGCCACTTGTGGTAGGATTTTATCGCTGTTGCATTGTTCGCTTGATAACATTTGTGTGTAGTGCATCCTCAATGCGACATTGACCACCACTTCCAATGTAAAAATGGACAGTGCATCCCTAAATCCAAGCTTTGTGACCTTAAGGCCGACTGCAAAGATAGATCGGATGAAACTGGATGCTCTGGAGGTAAAAAATTCAATTTTTCTCTTTTCTTTGAGATTGGTTGTTCCAAGATGCAAGCTTGCAAGAACAATAAGAATAAGAATATGCAGTAGATGCATTCAAAAAAGGCGAGTGTTGTATTAAAAGTGTGTTGTCTTAACCCTTCGAATACAGACCATGTTGACAAGTTTTTCCCAGACCCAAACGTAAATAGGAAAAACATTTTTTCTTAAAAAAATAATTTTTAATGACTTTTTAGTTATATTATCAATCTATATTCTGCCCAAATTTGGTTTTAAAATGATTATTATTAAGTAAAATAAAGTTATAGCTCTTGCAAATTTTCTGCCCCTTAAAATCCTGTGAGAGATTTTTAGTTAGGCTGCCCAGTAAAACAGGAGAGCATTGCAGCAGCCTTTAATCGAAGGGTTAAAAAGAAATTGTGATGATTAGTTGAATACACTTTAAAATGAAGTGCCGTCACAAAATTGCATATTATTACAGAAATTGCAAAAAAATATATATTACCAAAATTCACAATCAGATGTACTTTCAAATTAACAATTAGATTTTACCAAGCTGGATCTATTGTATCACTTGAGTATACAAAATACAATTTAGGCTACACTTTAAAAAAATCTCATCACCTTTTCTTAGTTACACACCAGTTGAAAGTATAACACCTAATGTTAAAATTATGCAAATGAAATAGTCATAAAAAGCAGGCACAAAATTATTTTTGTGTACCATGTTTCCCAACCTGCTTCACATTCAGTGTTTAATTACACCTATTTAACATCTACAGCTTGTAAAGGTATACCTCGTAATTCATGTTTTATTAAAGATTATATTTTATCTACCAACATTAAATATTTAAAATTAAGTACAATAAAAAAAAAGTGCATCAATCGTAGTTGATTGCGTGAAACGTCATTGAAGCAAACTTCTCATTGGAGAGAGAATTTCTCATCTGGATAATCACGAATTTGAATAACATTGACACCAAAGTAATGGTCTGACACAAATACAATTTGTTTGAATATGGTACCTAATTTACCAAATAATTTAAGATAATAATATATTTATTTGAGACCTTTGTTTGCTCTAAGTATCATTCAAATCTGTGATTATTCAAGATTCAAGTGAGAAGGTTTCATTGAAGTCAGTTTTGGGTTTGCTGAACATAAATAGCTTGGCATTAAACAAATATTGATGTAAGCTAATAATAAACTGATGCTTTGCATTCAGGTGGTAAGTGTCAATCAAACAACACCTTCCAGTGCTACGACGGAACCTGCATTCCGCTGTCAGCTTTTTGTGACGGGTATTTCGACTGTCTTGGCATCCATCACGAAGATGAAATCAATTGTCCAGATGCACACCACGAAGAAGAAGAAAACTGTCCAGGTTTCCACCACGAAGAGGACACGAGCTGTCCCCTCGGTGAAAACACTTCAGCTATTTTCTCAATTCCCAATCCTCTCGCTCCAAAATTATGTAAATTTGCATAATTCTTGTAATTTGATGTCTGATTCCTAATTTTCAAAAAAAAATTATAAAAGTCAAGATAGGTACCGTATTGAATGCAACTCACATTTTTATCAGTAGGCATGTGTAAGCAATTACCAGCATTCAGCCACATCATTCGACTTTGAAATTCAGTGTACCACCAAGTGGTGACAAATTAAACTAACTAAATAACAATAGAGTTTTACCGTATTTTACCATCCAATTTCACATTTTTTGAAAATGTATATTTAAACTCGAGGAAAATGAGTTCACCAAGTGTGTTTTTTTTTTTTTTTTTTTTTTTTTTTTATTTATTTTATTTATTTAAATAAGGTAAATTGAAATTTTAGCAAAAAAACAAATTTTTAGTTGTGTTCCTGGCCAATTGAAATTTTGAAAATGTTATTAACGTACGGTACGGTATCCTAAAAAATTGTTTCTTTGCTAAATTGTCTTTTTACGTAATACAAGTTGAAAATCACTCGAAGAACTCATTTTAAAATGTGTTTAAATTTAAATATTCAAAAATATGTAAAAATTAGTGATAAAATCTGATAAAAAATGTGTTGTTCTTTAATTAGTTAATTTTGTCGCTACTTGAGAGAGATACAAGATTTCAAACTCTTCATAATTTATCAAAAATTTCACCTACAAAAAAAACATGTAGTACCACACTCTTTATAAAACATTCGTTAATTACATCAATTTCACAGCTCGCCAAACCCACTGCAGACGCTCTTACAAAACATGCCACGAGCTCTTCTCCATCAACGACAACATTCCCCCAGGCTTCTACGAAATCGACCCCGACGGCAACGGTCCACTCTTGCCATTCACCGTCGAATGTCGATTGAGCAAGGACGGAAAATCTGTGTGGACTTACGTCCATCACGACACGGAGAGCCGCATGTACGTGCGCGAGTCGCCACTTGGCACCGGACTCTACAAGCGAGATTTGGTTTACGACGACGCGTCGTACCAGCAGTTAGCCGCGCTGGTCGCCGTGTCAGACAAATGTCAGCAAATGGTCCGCTGGGAGTGCAAAGGCACCGGCTTCCACTTCAACCAAGACGTGCCAACGTCTTGGTGGATCTCCCGCGACGGCAGTCGGCAATTTTCTTGGGGAGCGGGAGTCAGGAGCAGGGTGTGTAACTGCTTCCCCGACTGCGTGGACGGGTTGCCCTGCAACTGCGACGCCGATCGCACCCTGCAGTGGCGCGAAGATGCGGGATACCTTAAGGACAAATCAAAACTTCCCGTAAAGGGGGTGAGTGTGGTATTTCCTGTTGAGGAGAGTTTCTCATGGGAATAGCCCTCATTGTTTTTTTTTTCTGTTTGGAATGTTGCAGGTTCAGTTTGGAAAGACTCACAAAACAGACTGCGCGGGTTTTCATACAATTGGTCCATTAGAATGCAGCGGAGGAGGTGAGAACATAAACTGCATTTATATCGATCCGATTTCTTTTCTTCTTTTTCGTGTTTGGTAGTTATTAAGACGGATCAGAATCAATGCAGTTACCTGGATCAATGGATCTGGTGCGAGAATGGAGTTAAAGTGGACACAAAGTGGAAATGCTTGTACGAATTTGATCCCAATGGGTATATGTATGGGTGTCGAGACGCCACGCATCTTAGAAATTGCGGTGAGTTTGTTTAATTAGCTGTCAGATATATCACACAATTCTATATTACAAAATACCGTACTTTCGCGAATATAACACGCACACGGGGATAAGACGCACCCGAGTATAAGACGCGGGTTTTGACTGTTTATGTAAAATATAAAATGTATAAGTCGCACCCGAGTATAAGACGCACCTTAGTATAAGACGCATAACGAATGACGGATAGTATCACTTAACATTATGAAACTCATCCATTTTCAAGAAACAAACTATTTAAGGCCAATAACAGAGCAAGAAATGTTCTTAGACGTAACTTTTATGCAATAAAAAGCTGTTAAAAGTGGAAAAAATTACCGGATTGGGTAAAACGTGTAAAAAATAAATTATGTAAGTCGCACCCGAGTATAAGTCGCATATAGAGTGCGGGGTATGTAAAATCTTGTATAACCCGCGGGTTATATTCGCGAAAATACGGTACTAGGCAGAATTCCAAAATACAATAAACGTTTACACAAATTGCAACACTATTTCTTAAATACAATGTATCCTAACCAACGGCCACAATGTGCTTTAGTAGGATTCAGGGCCACTAACAAAACAAAAATTAAAGAAAAGCCAACCGAAATAGAATAAAAAACAAGAGCCTAATTCTTATCAAAGCAGAAAAAGAAAATGAAGAAAGAAGAGAAAAGATAATTAGTAGTCCCTATTGGTTTCACCATAAGCACATCCACTTGCAATGTACTAACGAGGAGACCATGAGAGGGCTAGGACTTACAAGTTTCTCTCAGCAGATCTACAAGTATTTACCAGCCAAAATTGTAGTGACTTTGTTTTACATAAAATGATTACAAAAACCCATTAATGATTGTTTGTTGATAGAAAAATTTCTCTTTGGAGTGTGACTCGAAAACATGAGTCTAGTTTGTTCCAGACCAAATTTCAGTTAACGATAAAACTATGCTTCCAATCAAATTCAATTGAAGCGCATATAGTTATGATTTCAGATGATTTTTTTATGTTGTGATTACTCATGGTTTGCTGACCTCATGTGTTCTCATGAGCTGTTTCTCAATTGAACAGCAATTGCTAATTGGTTTTAACACAAAATTTATAAATTTACGATAATTAGTGTTTGTGATAAGTAGATTTAAATAATAATTTTTTTCAGTTTACTTAACCTTTAAATTGTAACATTTAAAATACTTTTTTTATTATAAGGTTTACAGTTCTCCTTAATGAAAAGAATTAAAATTTCATATTTTTTAACCATTCAATCTAAATCTCCCTTTGATCACTTCTTAACAACTCATTTACAAACCTCTTAGGTCCAATTTCTTTCAATTGCACTTGCAGATAAACTAATTAAAACCCCATATTTAACAAATCTCTGAATCACAACCCACCCATAAATAATTCTGCTCATTGTCACCTCGTAACACATAAACAAGCAGCAATTAAACCATCACATTGGTGTCACCTTGAGTCGCGACAAAGACATCCGAGACGCGAGCAATTAAAGTGTTGCTTTAGCTTGGCCAGAATAAATCAAAATCCTTTTCGTTGGTCCCACAGAGGAATTCCAGTGTCCTCTACTTTACCACAAGTGTCCTGGCAGCTATTGCATCCCTCACCGCTACAGATGTAATGGTCTTTGGGATTGCCCGCGAGGTTACGACGAGATGAAATGCGGTATGAGAATTATTTTACTAATGTAATTCAAATCTGGCCGCACTTTCGAATGCTATCCTAATTAACTTTGCTATGTCTCATTTCTCCAGATGGCCGCTCGTGCGCCGGTCAATATCGCTGCGTAAATCAGACCTATTGTATTCCGCTTTCTCAACTGTGCGACGGCGTTCAGCAATGTGGGCTGGGAGACGATGAATATCTGTGCGGTAATTGGGGATCATATTTCATTCAAGACACTTAATCCTGGCAATTAGTTCATTAATCTTCTTCAAAATTAATTCTCTCAAGTGTTAACAGATGGCAGTAGGTGTAAACCTGGTTTATAATTTTACTGTCTAAAGTGTGTTTTTTAAATTATTTAAATTATTATTGGAACACTGTGTTTGAAAAATTCTCGCATTTTCTGAAAAAAATTACATAATTTTCTTGCACAAGTTTAGAAATTTATTTAAGTGAAAATGCATCTTTATGGCAATTTACAATTGTTAGATTAACTTTACGAGAAAAAATCGCATAAATGAAAACTAAAGTTGTTATGAAATTTTTTTTCAGTTTTTATTAAAAACATATCAAATATTTGCTTTTGAATTTGATGAATTAAACTCGAAATTCAAAACAAACATCGAAATTCAATTTCAGTATTTATTTGTAAGCACTGCGTTGGTCAATAATTTTATTTTCAACTGTTTACAGAAGAGTATAAAGGTTATTGAAACTGCAAATAAAAAAAAGTAATTATTGGTGAAGTAAAAAGTAAATATTTGATTTGACAAACCCAGAATGATAAACTAATAAAAATATATAATACAATAATAAAGTCGAACCTTGTTAAAACGAAACGCAAGGAATTGAAAAATTTGTTTGGTGTAACAAGTTTTCACTGCATTCAAAATTTGTTATAACGAAAAATTTCATACCGTATATAATGTTTTTTTTTTTTTTTTTTTTTTTTTTTTTACCATGGTTGCTTATTGAAGGGTTAAAAAAATCCGTAATGCACTACATACTACTGCCACCTTTTAACAAAAATTGCAATTAAGCAATTACATTTTAAAAAATCCAGCAAATGAGGGCGTTGAAAACTCTTATAGTCCAATTTAGCTTTCATGCTAAATTTTTATCAAAATCTTGTTTTGATGTGAATTTAATAGTTTTCTACTTTTGAAAAAGATATCAACTGCCCAGCCATGTGCGAATGCGAAAGTTTATATGCAAAATGCATTGGCCAGAACCTGACCGTTTTCCCACACGTAACATCGGATTTGAGGAAACTGTTGAGTGTTAAATGCATGTCACGTTGGCGATATTTTTTTTCAACCTTTTTCCTTTTTCATACTTAGAGACCTCAGCCACAATAAATTAAACCGAGTGGACTTGGAATGCAGCAATTTGTTATATCTTGGAGAATTGTAAGTTTTCTTTTTCTTTTTCCTTTTCCTTTTCCTTGAAAGCATTAAAAATTATTTATGACGAGTCAAAATTCTTCAAGAACTTTGGTGAATTTTTTTTTTAAAGTTAAAAGCACAGGTTTAATCAGTTGGAAAAATCTGTAGATTATTTGCAGTTAAAAATGAATGAATTCTAAGTACGGTATAACTGTTTTAATTCTAGATTACTTGCGCACAACCAGATAACAATAATTTCAGGAGAATTATTCATCAAACTGAAAAATCTTTACAAACTGTAAGTCATTAGTTCTGTAAAAGCCATGATAAGTCAAGTGTGTGGTAAAAATATATAAAATTTTGTTTTGGAGGCAAAGTACATATCAAACAAAAAAAGGTGTGCCATGAAGGAGTCCCAAACAAAAAATAAAATCTTTTTAAAAAAAAATTTTTTCTTTTTAAATTTAGTATTGTGTAATGGAAGGGTTAATTCTTAAAAAAGTGTTTTATACTGTATATATGTTCATAACGTTTTACAGAGACCTTAGCTACAACCAAATTGAAGAAATTCAAACAAATGCATTTTATGGACTGGGAAATTTGAGGACTTTGTTAGTAATTTCATTACCAATGGCTCTAATGGCTTAGATTTCAAATTAAATTTTAAAATTAAATTCTATTTTCAGAATTCTGCATGGCAATACTAAAATCAAGGTTATTGCTGTAGGGGCTTTTACAGGACTTCAATCTCTTCCACATTTGTGAGTAGAAACAATAATTTAATTTTTTAAGGATGTGTTTACATATATTTCTTTCTTTCTTTTTTTTTCTAAAGGTCAATTATACACAGCAAATTGTCAAGTTTAGACAATGGTGTTTTCAGTGGATTGGAATCACTACATTCGTTGTAACTAAAATTTTCATAATTTGTTATTGTAGCAGGGGCAGATTTACAAGCTGTATCAATTTTTATCTCTTTTTATTGTTTCATTGTCTTGATGTCCTTTTAAAACCTTAACTTGACGAAACTGTTCATAGTCAGTACGGTATATATTTTTATTCATGCAGAAACTTATCCCAAAATGAGATTCAAGTTGTTGCTGATGGTGCATTTTCTGGCTTGGATAAAGTCAGGATACTGTAAGTCTTCAAATACAATTACTAGATCTTAAACTTCTTCTATGATTATCTTAGTTTCAAATTGCTTTCTCAATGAACTTTAAGAACATTCTTTTTTTTATTTTTCATCTCCACAGAGACTTGCAGGGAAATGATATTCGCGAATTCTCCAAAGGAATATTCACTGGGTTGAAATTAATGGAACGTCTGTGAGTTTAATCTCTCCAAATAATTGAAAATATTGAAAGCTAAGCAAATTCATGCATAGTTTTAAAAGCTTTAATAATTACTCAAGAAAATGGTTTTTTAGGTAATCTGCAATAAACTTCTGCCAGTCATTGCTTACAACTTATTGAAGCTCTAGACATAAAATTTCCAATTACAATTTTGAAAACGATCTTTATCTATGATATTGTATATCTTCAATTAGTGAACTTTTTTCTATTTCTTCATTTGATTACTGGGTCTTAATAGATAAAATTTTACTAGAATTCCCTACCTCGGAGCTGAAGCACTTTTAGACAAATTGGATATAATTTCCGTCACTGCCAACAGAGGGGGTACATTTAAAGCAACGCCTGCAATGTTACCCCTTCTAGGGACCAAATGTAGGTCAAAACATAAAAAATTTAATTCAGACAGCAAAAGGGATAGAAAAATTGAAAGTGGTAAAATATTATTATTAATAATTTTTTCACCCGAAAGTTAGCTAGAATGTAGTTTACATCGTATAAAACATATTTGGTGTAAAATTACACTATACATTTCTCACCAAAAAGATATAATTCAAACAGATTTATACACCTACATCTATTTGTGTAAGAATGAATGATAAAAGTGCACCTTATTGTTTTTGTGTCTCACGAATTAACATCTTTTGGTACTAGTCTACTACCATTACACTTTTCTCCAAACAAACTTTTAATTTTATACTTTTTCAAACCTATTATACACCAATTTAGTTGTTAAGCTTTAACCAGTGATTTGTTGTGTGGAATGTATTTTCTTTTTTACCAATGACAGTTAATGAAGACTTTTGCTTTAATAAACAGCAACAAACTACCAGAAGATATACCGTATAGTACTGGTAGTCAATTTCCTTGGAGAAAACAGTAGTTTGTTGTAGTTACCAACTTCTATTCAAGCACACATGCATTTACTATGCAAAAATCAATTTTTTTTTTCTTGTTCAGAATAACAGATTCGTTCAAGTTTTGCTGCTTGGCCCAAGCGAACATTGACTTCGAACGCTGCCTACCACAAGCAGATGAATTTTCTTCTTGTAAAGATTTGATGAGCAATCTCATGCTAAGGGTATTCCTGTGGGCCTTGGGTATTGTAGCTCTGATAGGTGAGTGCTGGAACTTGCTCATCAATTATTCCATCTGGTCTCTTCTTTACATACACTCATGCTTTTTATTGTCCCATTACGCTAGGCAATCTAGTGGTCATCGTGTGGCGCTCCAGTCTTAAGAACGTGAAAAAAGCTAGTTCGGTGCTGATTCTGTCGTTAGGCTGTGCTGATTTCTTGATGGGAGTTTATTTGATCATCGTTGCAAGCGTGGACACTCATTACAGGGGTGATTACATAGCTTACTCTGACACGTGGAGACAGAGTGCTTTGTGCAAAGCCGCCGGATTTCTCTCCACCTTATCGAGCGAAGTGTCTGTTTTCACTCTCACCTTCATCACGTTAGAACGCTTGGTAAGATAGAATAAATCTTGTGAGTTAGAGTTGGCAAAAATTGATGAAATTAATCGACAAGTTATTGAAACTGATAAAAGATCGCGGGAGAAAAAAGTTTGAATTGGGCAGTTACTATGGAAATTTAAAATGGCTTTTAATTTTAGACACTTTAAAAATCTTAATTTTAGCTGTTTAGATTTACTTGGCTTTTGTCGTTTTTGTGGTTTTTAAAAATCGTTTTTAGTACACAAATGTTAAGAAAAATCAGTTTCTAAAAACCAAGATATTGAATGCAACTAGTGACTAAAACTATTGGTTTTTTTTTTGCCTCGGCTTATAATCAAGTAAAGTTTTTTTAATTTAAAACATTGGATGGTAACAAGCTACACCATTGCAAACTTTATCATAGAAATGAAAAATGAAAAAGGTTATAATAACAAATTGATTATGTTCATCAATTTTTGGTACCATGCACACAACATTTTTAGTGTTACTTTTTTATTACTGACATCTTTTGTGCTAACTATAAAAACTTTTTTTTTTAATTACTCATATTGATATTCATAAATTATTGCATACAATTTTATCTTTAAACTTTATCTTTAAAAAACACAGAACTTTAAATATTTTATCAACTACAAACACCAAACTACTACATAAACTAATCCTAAAATCATCTCAAACCACAGTACCCACCTTCAATATCTTAACTGTCAATAAAAACTGTCAGATGTGTCAGTTAAGATTGTTCACAGGTGAAAAAAAATAGATTGCTCATCCTGTGATAAACAACTTTTTATTTGCACTGTCTGCTGTAGACAATTTTATCACAGAAACTGCTTTAAGAAAAACTTCACTATAATATGTTATCTAAAAAGCGGTCTTCCACAAAAAGCATAAACTTGTATTTTTTCACACAACTTTGCAGAATGGGTTCAAGTACTGCACCCAATTGACCACACGAAACAATTACAAGAGAAAGTACAAAGAGAATTAGCAGTGGCGTAGCTAGCATGGGTGACACCCGGGGCGGATATCGATGGTGTCACCCCTCGAAAACTGGTGTCACCCCT
>JAQFZP010000708.1:0-28468 GCA_034695745.1 Geophilus truncorum | reverse complement strand
TTGACCTTGAATGGAAAACATTTAATTTTATCTCACTGCAATTGGTCAATCATGAATATGACATCATTAAAATCACTGTAATCAAAGTAATCAAATTTTAATTTTTAACTTTGAATGCAGCTAATGAGATTTGGAAGTTATAAATATAAAACTGATTGTTGCTTGTGTTTCCTCAAAGTCTCTATTGTTTTTAGATTTTTTAAAAAAGTTGGAATACCGGTATATATTATTTAAATTAAAAAATAAAAAGATTGCCAAGATATATTTTCTACTATTGTAAGTAATTTTAATCAATTGAATAACTGTTTTTCTTTTCATTTGCATAAGACCATTGACACTAATAGTTAATAAAGTCTTACAGGTATGGTAATGAGAAAATACAGCCTATGCAATCAAAACAATAAGTAGATTATTTTATATTCTATATGATAAGTCCTCCAATTATTTCATCTTTGTAGCAATTTCTTGAATGTTATTAAGAACTACATCAAAATTAATTTTGAGTTCTTACTTAATTTTTTTTTATCAAATTAACACTTTAATAACTACAGAATTCCAATTTAAAATTACGTAGAATAAAGACTATAGTCATCTTCGTCTTCCCAATGAAGACCTTTGTGGCTGATTATGGTCATGAGCAGCGATTCAATTCGTTGGTTTTGAATTTCCAGTTGATGGAGAGAATTCCACAAATTATTTATGCTGTCTGACAAAATTTCATGGTTTTCATGAATTTTTTCTAACTCTGTCTGTTGAGAAAAATCATTAGTTAAACTTAATATCAAAAAGGTTTCGTTAGATCAAACAAAGGATTATATGAATGACAAGTTGACACTTACTTTTTCATTTTTTCCAGAATAAGTCATGGCAATATGAGTCATTTCAAAGTGAGCAATTTTTGCCAAAAGTTTTTTGATGAAACTGTCATGTTTCTTATTCGGTGATACTGAATGTTGTTTAATTATAAAGCGACGAAGTAAAAATTTTGGCAATATGCTTTCTACATTTAAAACTAATTCAACCTGCAAGAATAAACACCAAAATTTAAATTAGCAATTAAATAATTAAACAGATATTCAATAAAAATTAATAATGTGTTGTGTGGAAGCAATGCCAAGACGTTTCCGTTTCTACTCAGACTTCTGAGAAAATTGTTCTTGTTGCTACTGTATTTGGCTGCTGCCGTCTTGTTGAACATGCTGGAGAGGCATTAAAGATATCAATCTGAAAAGACTTCAGTAAGCCAGTCTTTGTCTAAATATGGCATCATATATTTAGTAATGAAGCAAAGCCTTTGGTATCTAAACATTGTGGTACCGGTAATTCAAAAAAGGACCTATATAATATGGCAGATAAAACCAATTGAGTTTTCAACTTGTCATTTAATCTAGCCTGTTATATATATATATTTTTAGTTGAGTTCTGAGTATTTTGACTTTCATAAATATCTTATTATAGTCTATCAATTTTGTTAATACAATATTGCATTTTTTGTTTGTGATAGGTTGAAAACAACTGAAGTTGTTGGTGGTAATCTTAACTGGTCCCCCTCAATAATAAGTGAAAAAATATTATATTATTATGCTAAATTCAAGAATGAACTTTCATAAAATATACACTGTATTTTCAAGATATGTATCTTGAACAAATGTTTACTCTTTCACATTTATCAAAATTCGTAACTTCATACTTGCATAGCAAGTCTTCTAAGCTCTGCTTGCTCCTGAACTTCTTTAATGTCGTCCACTGCTAAACCTATCTGAAAGATTGTCTGCTGTTAAACTAAAAAAGAAATTGTTGCAAAAATAATAACATACCAATAAATTGAGTGTTGCCATTGAACAGAGCAAAAGGAATAAGACAATGAGAATATACGCTGGAATCGGATAGGCCAAATCTTCGTCGAATAAATCGTCAAATTGATATTCACCCAACATCATTGTTATTACTCGGATGATACTTTTCCATGGTGTTTCAAATTGTTCCTATTTTTGAATTAAGTGTGCAATTGTAATTTTTAGTGATCGACATTGTACCTCATGGGATACTGTAATTGAGGTAATAACCAATCACAAGCCATTTGATCATGCACTATCTAGATAGTACATTAGTGGCACTATTTCTATAGTGAACACTCCAAACAGCTTCATATTGGCTGCCTCGTGCAATCCATTTTACGGATTACACAAGGAGAGGTCTCAGCTCAGCAAGCAGAAGCTGTTGAAAATCTGTGACTTCTTGTAGAGTGGCATCTAACAACCTAGCCAACATGCAGTTGGTACATTAACTCTTATTTGTCACAAATCCCCAAGCTAACATGCTAAAGTAGTTGTTTACTTATAATAAATGAAAGAAATTTAATGTAAATAGTTCAAAAATAAAATAAAGTAATATATCTGTTTTGATTAAATCAAAAGTGCCATCTAGTGACAAAAAATAACAATGGCGCGGAACAATGCAATCACTAAAGCTAGGTTCATATGTAGGCGATGAGTGCATGTGTTAACGCACATACAGATCGCACAAACAGTATGTTGTGCCATCTTGCGATGACATCATACGTTGCTAGCACGTTGGTCGTTCACATGAGCAGAAGGATAACACGTTATTGTTACAATAAAATGGCGCCTCAAAACCTTGCACCGGCATGCCATTTCATGGCAGGCATGACAACGTGTGTCAAATATTATGGTTATACAGTGGAACCTGCTTAGATCTATAATGTCTCTCTAGGGACCGGCTTAAAAGTAACGGTATATCCGGGTTCGCGATATACCCAAGTACCCGCTTATAACGTAAAAATTATAATGTAATTACGTTATAATTTTTACGTTATAAGCAGATAACATCTCAATTTTTTTTATGTACCTCCTGACTTTTCATTTCCCCTCCTGCTTCAAAGTTCTGGATTCAACACTGGTTCGCATTGCACGAAAACCGGCTGACGCGTTGTCATCGTGTGTAATGTAATGCATGACAGTTCACATGCAGTGCATAAGGACATCGCACTGTTGGTGCATAATGCATGCGATAACGCGTGCATGTAAACCCAGATTAAGTTAGTTAGCGCATACTTTATTTAGGAAACTACCCTCGTACCGATAGAAAAGCAGCTACGGTACCGTACTCGGAAAGTTTCCTAAATAGAGCATGCAACAACTATTACATATTTCTAATTTTTTTACAGTTACAAGTGATGGATGGACATATTTTTCACTTGTTGAGTCTAGCTTTGCAAACTAAAGTAATTATTCTAATATATTCCTTTCCAAACATAAAATTTTTAATAGGGCTGTGCGATAATGTGATATATCATATACATTTAATATCGTATTCGTGATATTAGTAAAAAAAAATTAATCGTGCTTAGAGACAGAGTTTTTACCAGTTTGACAAGAAACAATTTTACAGAGAAAACACAAAGTTATGTCAAAATGTCTTATTTGTGATACATCTGTGGCTCTATCTGGAACCACTTAAGGTCAGTATCGCACAGGCCTACTTTATAACTTTTCAACATACCTGGTTGTGAAATATTGTATAGAACGCCAGTCCAAAAGCAATAAGCAGTAAAGACATGACTGTCAATGCTTTGACAAATGTTCGAAAGACATAAGTAAACATGACGGCGTATATTCCTAAATAAGGAAATTTCCTGATAAAAAGTAGTAAATCCACCCATGCAAATAGAACTGTTACTGAAGCCATTTGCCATTGCCAAGACTAAAAAAAAAATGCAAATGCAATTAAGATTACCGGTACCGTACATTAAAAAGTAATTTTATAAATGCAACTCAAAAAATACCGTATTTCATATACAGGCAGTCCTCGGGTTATGAACGAGTTTAGTCCAAATGCGAGTATATCTAATTGACATCCTTTTTATGTAAAAATTGGACATCCAACATTAAAAAAAAAATGATGTCAGGTTGTCTTTGTCTCACTTTATTACGTGAATACAAAGTAATAAACAGACATCATGATATAACGTTGTTTAGACGTCGATTTTACGTCACTTTCGTAATAACTTCGTTATTTTCATCCCTTATCTTAAGACAAACACTAAGTCTAAAAAAACGGTAAAACGTTGTTGTTTTAAAGTCTTTATTACGTCTAAAAGTGACTAGTCCCACTTTGAAGCCTAAAAATGACGTAAATTAAAGGGAAAGAAATGTCAGAATGACGTTAAACAAACTAAGGTGTGCGCAATGGGGTTTTTTAGTGTTCATAACTCGAATTTGTTCGTAAGTCGGAACTCATATGTGTTTAGTACGCGTAACGTGTTTTGAACGTTTTGAGCGTTGAGCAAAAATGTTTGCTCGTTCATATGTACGAATTTTCGTTCGTAATTCGGATTTTTTAATTAAATAGGCGGTTAGTTAGTTAGTACGTGTCGTTCGTAAGTCGGGGACTGCCTGTATTAAGTTAAAATTATTTAAATTGAGAGATAAATGAGAAGATTTGTTTTAAATTTGACACCAGATTGCACAATAAAATAAATAATGCAGTCAGTGATGAAAGGCTTTACTGCAACGCTCAACACTAAAAACACCACTTACTCCAGTCATGCGATCTGATAGAAAGTACTCATTTTATTGGAAAGTCCTAATCTTTGTGAAGGGGGCGCGACGCATTAGGTGTGTTTCTTCACATGGCTTACGTCGTGCGCATAGTGAGAAGACGTAACGTAAGATATTGTGAGCCAATAATAAAAATTTTGCAGTAACATAAAGAACAGACAGAAGACCACAGCCTATTGGGAACTAAGACTTGACCACGTGACCAAAAATGGTTTCGTCTTCGCTTCTACATTTGTTTTTCTTTCCAACATTTTCAACAAATTTTAAAACCTCTATACTCATTTAATTTCTTTTATGAAAAAAAAATCAAACTGCTTATAATTTTTTAGATTTGGTTGAATGAGTGAGTGAATTTTGCTTAAAGTCGCCTGACGCTAGTTTGACCATATGTGACCTATCGCATGTCATTAATTAGGGTAATTTCAAGTTTGTAAATTGCATCACAAATCTTATTCAAATCACAATTCAAGTTTCTATACCATCTCAAAATAGTGCACACAATCGTAAAGTATCACACAAGTCAAAAGTATTCTACAATCTTATACTATACCGGTAATCACAAAATACAAAATACCAAAATACAACGACCAGTTTTACAAATTGCAGTACCTATTCCATCTCTTAAACGTAGTATATCTAAATTAATGATAGCAATTTTCTCAGATGAAATCCAGAGATCAACAACAAAACAGAAATCAAAAAAATAGCCAATTAATGCCAATCAAATACAGTTGAAAGAAGAACAAAAACTCCAAATCCCATTGAAGGCAGAAAGAGAAAATGAAGAAAAAAATATTCAGTAGGTCCTGTTGGTTCCACCACATACTAACTGCATCTATTTAGTCGTGTGGATAGTGAGAACTTATGATTTAGCATAAATATCAAATGATTCTATATTGCTGCATTTATATTGACTGTTTAGCTGTGATAAATGCAAACACTGAAATAAACAATTGTGACCACTTTTTACCACTCCTAATATAATTATAATACTGTAACTGTATGAGTGAAGACGTGTAAACTTCATTTTACGGTAACATCGTTGAGTTGCATCATATCATATTTAAATTTAAACTATATCATAAAAATAAGTCATTTACTTCTCTATAACCAGTTTGTTCTGAGCATTCATTAAAATCAATAACCAAAAGCAGAGACGAAACATAGCAAATCCACTGAAGTATATTTTCAGCATTTAAGTAATGCCAGCGCATTTGATAAATTTGAAGAGTCTAAAACGGGAAAAAATATGCTAATTAGTAAACATCAAAATTTTAAATTATCCCAACAATACCTCACGAATAAGACTAATTACAGACAACACAATAATGACATATTTGCCCATTATTGCAAACAGTGCTGGCTGAGGGGGCTCTCCAACTGATTCTTGGAGCACTTTTAAACAAGTTGCCTGCGAGATAATTTCTGCAATGTCCGTTCCATTTCTTTTAAAAAAAATTATAAATTATAAAAAAAATTATTATCGTCAAATATAAACTTAACTGTATTATTTTTTGTTTGTCGTCGTCTACAAATCCTTCTAAGATTGGATTTTTCGTATGAATAATGTACCCTGTGATGAAAGTGACGAATAAAATGTAATACAACAAGTGGAAGTAGTAAAGATAACGACCAAAGTGTATCCATTTCAAATGTACAAGACTCATGCACAATGGATGACTTAAAAGTTTTCTCCTTCGTGATCGCACCATAATCATCAATGGATGATTTTTCTTCAAAACTATTGCATCGTCTGTGTACAAAGATGCGTCCTTCATTACTCTGTTATCGTCGTCGTAAACATCTATTTTTTATACAAAAATGAGTTCTATCAAGATACAGTAGATAATACCAAGAACTACAACTATAACTACTGTATTGCAATGCTGCCACTGACAGTTTTTCTAATTCTCTACATACAGTGGTGGCAAAATCTCAAAAGCGCTGGAAACGCAATTCAAACACTGCAATCAACCGCGGTTTCCCTGCGAACAGGATAAGTAAAAAAAAAATATTTCATGATTCGGAGCAGTGCAGCTTCTCCTGCTCGAAACTCGATTGGGTGCAGAGCAATCTAACTTTTTGTTTATGCGAGCAAAGCGAGTTAAAATAATTCAAATCCGCGCACACCTCTACCACCGACTCTTTACAGACCCATTTCCCATTGCTGTCACCTAAGTGTCTCAGCCGACCAAAACCATCGGCCCGTCGCTGATCGGTGCACACGATGACTAATATTAAGTTGTCACGCTTGCAAGCCGTTTATGCTGCTATCACTGACGAACAAATGAAACAGAAGATTGCAGGAAACAACGCTGAATTAGTACGCATGCTGCTTACAGTATGTCGACAACCACTATAATATTTATAAAAAAGATTTACTTTGTGCATGCTTGCATCGCTGCTGGGGAGAGGTCCTTCCGCGCGCGCGTCAATCTCATTAATGGCGAAGAGAGGGTGAGTCAATAATTCAGGTAAAGTAAATATACGGCTTTTTTAAATTCTCCTAAAACCACGAATTTAAATCGAAGAAAAAGTAAAAAAAATGGACTAGTTTTTCTGTCCACTGTAGAGGGAGTCATTGGCGAGCTGTTTCTTGGTTAAAGGCAGCTCTTAACTAACCTAAAAAAAAAGTTAGAAAAAGCAGAAGAGTTAGAAAAGGGTAAATTAGTTGGTGGGGGTAATTGAAGAAAATGTGTTACCGTAATATATTAAATTAGAGATGCCGGTAGGCAAATTAATGATGAGTTTGTAGTTTATGAGGGTTAAAAATAAGGTGTAGAATAAAGTTGATTAGCGAGAGAAGTATAAGGATAAAGGGAATGAAAGTCACTTGCCCGTCATCTTAGAAAGCACTTGCAAACACAAAAATATGGGATAAAAACAAAATTTTAATTAGGGAAGAAGCCATTAAACCGCAGGTCCGCGACATAGAATTTCAATAAATTTGCATATACTGTATGCCCTCTCGCCTTGCAGTAATTATAATTCGAATTAAATCAGCTTTAATATTTTTAGTATGTATCTTATATGCCTCGCGATCGTGAATATGTAGCAGTAAACTGAAGTAAACTGTAAAGTGATTGTGAAACCTCTCTATAGTGACCAGGAGACACTAACAAACTCATCCCCTTAGTAGCAAGACTTGAAGATCAGCATCAGCCCAAAGTAAAAATAGGTACCGGTACCGTACTTAAGAAAATCACACTGATTTGGCAAGATTTACATGAAAATCCCAATAATGCAAGTTATGCAACCAACTATCACCAGATGTCAGCAGTCTGCAACAATTTTGTATTGCAACAATAAGTATTGCGTCTTTGCCAACTTGCGATTTACCTTTTGGAGTGCACGGAACGTCATTTACATCTCGACAATCAAATGAATTTTCACGGTACGATGCGTACATATCGTCTAAAAATTCGTAATTGAATGTAACCGAAAAGGCCTGATGTTCGGTTCCGAATTTATTGGTAGACGTACAACGAAAAAAGACTTTTTCGGCCACATCTAATTTTAAGGAAATAAAAGTTTGATGCTTGTGAATTAAATTAAACTAAACTAAATAAAATTTCATTTTACCTGGCAATTTGCGGATCAACATTCGCATGGGAGTGTCTCTGAAACCAGTTTTTGGATTTATTGTTTCGTTGCTCAGCGCTTCCTTCCAGTAATCACTTTGAATTATCACCATGGCAACATTTCTGTCAATTTACAGTAGTGGTCAAACACTTGTAATTCATACCGTAATAGAGACTTTGCGGAAAATTGACGTTTAAAATACAGTTACTACAATGTATAAATTATAAATTTTATGTTAAACATAAGTTCAACAATGAGTTTTGTACGGCACGTGATTAATATAAAGACTACGTTTCAGCAAAGTCTCTAATGAGGCCAAACAACATACTTATGACTATGTTCTATTGCTAATTCGAGACTATTTCTGCCGTTGTCATCTAATCTATTAACTCTTGCTCCCCACTGAATTAAGAGTTTTACAACTTCCGCATGTCCTCTCGCAGCTGCGAGATGAAGAGGTGTAACCTGGATGGCACAATAAATTGCATATTGTTATACGGTACTGTGTTTTTGAAGATCGCCACCTGGTCGCGCTGCTAAAAAACGTCTTTTAATGTTGATTTTCACATCTAATCTAACTTGCAAGAAAATCTGTACTTTAGTTATTAAATAACTGCTACAGTTACAATAACTGCTACAGTTACATTAACTACACTCACAAAAATAATGGTGAAATTAAATACCTCTAAAGGTGGAAAATGCTTGTCCCTATTTGTGTACCTAATCTCCAATTAAAGGAAGTGGAACAAGGTGTAATTTTTTTTCCAATTTTATAAGGCATATATTCAAAACTTATAAGGTAGATTTTTAAAGGTGCAAAAAATTTTCAATTTAGCATTAGAAAAACAAAATTACCTTTTCATCAGAGTAAACATTTTATATCCTAAGAAAGTAAAACAAGATGGTGTAAAAGGTAGAATTGTATGATGACTTTAGTATTGTCAAAAACTTAAAAGGTACCGTACAGTATATATTTCTACCTTATTGATGGTTAAACCTTAATAAATTGGTTCATTGAAGAAAAGGTTCTAAAAATTACTTTTTGAGAAGTGTAATTTAGCACCTCTTCTAGTGTAGATACAAGTAGGTACAAAACACTTTACACCTTTATTTTTGTGAGTGTACCATAATCGTTTAAAATTAAAAGTAAAATTTTTACTGCAGTTGAGACAGTGGTAAAAAACATCAAGTAAAGACATTTTTTAGCAACGTGACTTGGTGATGATTCATCTATTATCTATGAAAACATGGTACCATATCTACCTTTATTTTCTCCGGTGGATCGATCGGTGAATCAGCTTCCAACAAAACCCGTACTGTTTTAATCCATCCTTTGGCACAAGCACAATCTAGCGCTGTCCACTGGTGCGAATTTCTTTCTTCCGTGTTGGCTCCAGCATTAAGCAATAATTGTGTGGCACGATCGTATCCTGCCAACGCTGCTAAATGCATCGCTGTATTTGAATCTTCGTCTTCGTCATTTACAATAGGTTGTTTACGCTTTAGTAACTCTCGAACAACCCTATAGTGAAAACAACAATCATCACACAAACGACACGCAGAGTAGCATGTGAAGCAAATTTATACAACAATCATATGCAATTTGTTCATGCGCGAAGCTTTTTACAACAATTAGCATCATTGTCAACATAAATTCAAGGTTGACAAGTGAGATGCCGTATTCTATTGTAAAGTAAAATGGAATAATTTTAAAGTTTTTTTTTTTTTTTTTTAAACTTTAATAATTTTTAAAATGGATTGACATTTTTTTTTTTTGATTTGAAAATTTTAAAATATTGGGACAGATCTCTATTATTGACTACAGTCAAAGTCAACATAACTAGTCGTAAGATCCAAGGCTTGTGATTGGTCAGTGGAAAGTGCCACATCTCGCGCCTATCACTCCACATTCTAACAATTAAACTCTAGACCAATCATGATGAGGCTTTGTTGCGTCATGCTGAAGCCTTCGTCTTGTTATACTGACTTTGAGTTTATATCATAAAAAAATTCATGAGTTTTAATTCACAGTTAGAAAAAAAAGAGAAAGAAAAAAATGAGGTTATCAAATTTACTCCCTATTCCCAGAAAACATTTTTTATAGTTTTTGTGAGATTTCAATAACACCTTTCAAAAAACATATCGTATGGTACGATACTTTGAACAAAAAAAAAATTTGAAAACAATATTTTTTTCTTTTTTAACCCTTAGTTTACCAACCTATGTGACAAATGTCACAAGCTTTAGTTGTGAATACGAATTTAATTTTTTTAAGAAATCTGATTGTTTCTATATGGTACCTGTTCAGAATGTTGCTTTATATGTTCTTAATTTTTTTCATGCTGATTAGATAGCAATTTAAAAAATTATTTTGAAGTAAAAAATCTTGTCCCTTAAATTCCCAGCAAAATTACTGGGTTATTTTCACTGCAAATGGTCTTTATTCAAAGCGCTATAATGTTTGCATGCTTTGATGCGAACTTTTACGGGGTCTCAGATGATGATTTGGTTGATTCTGACGATGAATTTATAATTTATGACGACTAAGAATCACTTATTGGTGAGGAAATTTAAGTTTCTACAGGAAAAGCGCTCCAATTAGCATCTCTGAAAAATGTGACAATTGTCACCATTAACGGTACCTGGTGTAAGTCTCAAAACTTAGTACGGTAAACTAAGGGTTAAGCAGAATTATGCAAAACTTTATCAACTAAAATTAAATTTTGTGGCCACTAAATTATGAATGAAATATTTAAGTTAAAAAAAATGTCAGATTTAATTATAACTTGACTTTTCGTATAAAATTATTGTAATAAATTTTTATTATAAATTTAATGGAACCCCTTCAAGGGGTAACATTGAAAAATTGAAATTCAGTGAAACATGTCGTTCAAAGTTATCCCAAAATGCTCTCAAGAAGTGACTAAATTCAGTATTATTTGTGTTAGAAATATAACAATGAGTTTTTAGTGAATGCTGAATGATAATTAAACAAATTTTAAATTAAAATTATTTTTTTTACTAATCTAGGCAGCATGAAAGTGTATAAAAAAATGACCATTATACAAAGAGTCCTTGAATTTTTTTCGATATAACATGACATCACTAATTGTTGGAGAAATCTTCATTCGAATTGTTGCTTGACAACACCAAAGGGGTTTCGTTCCTTAAAAAGAAAACCTGTTCCATTTTAAAGGAACGAAAATCGCGCCACAAATAACTGAACCTATAGATGAACAGTCACAACTTACAAATATACAGGTTGTTCTAAATAAGTCAAACCGGGCCAAAATGACCCTAACTTTCATGAAAATAAGTTGGACCACTATATGTAATACATCATGCCCAATTTATTGGCGATGTCGAATTTGACCTCTGACCTTATATTCAAGGTCATTCAGTTTGTAACTCTTTAACCAATGGAGATAAAACAAAATTTCCAATTAGAAAGTTGTAGAGCACTGTTTAATTAGTCTAAATCAATTTTTAACTTTTTTATTTTTTATAACAAAATTTTGAGAAAATTTCATTTAAAAGTTGCACATCACCATGAAACTTTATGGGATAATTTGGGATACAGCGTGAAATGGTCATTTGTCAGATTTGAGACAGGTCATGTATCCATACATGACCTGTCTCAAATCTGAGAATTTAGAAGCAACATTGTCCATTTCAATGTATTTTCAAACAGAATTCGAAAAATGACATAGAACTCCGTGTTAAAATCAACCAATCACGGCAATAAATTGTAAATTGGTTATAAACCAGACTTACTTTGTCTTTCCATGTTTTGCAGCAAAGTGCAAAGGCGTTTGCTCGTCTTCATTTTTGTGATCTATTTGCGCGTCTTGATCGAGTAGATATTGCACGACACTCAAATAACCTTTCATTGCTGCAACGTGAAGCGGTGTATTTCCAAACCTGTCAGGCCTGCCCAATAATTCTTTTGCCTTTGGTTCTTGAAGTAAAACCTATCAATTAAAATTCCAAATTTTCACTTGCACATTGTATATATTTGACTTTTATTGTGTCTGCTTTACCACGAGTGATTCTAAGTGATTCTCTTCAGCAGCCCAGTAAATTGCACTTTTATCATTTTTATCCACCGCAAAGATGTCCGCACCGTGTTTAAGCAAACATTTAATCGCTTCGAAGTGGCCCTCACAAGCAGCAATTATCAGAGGTGTAAAATTATCCTTATCTCGCCTTTCTATCATGGCACCACTAAAATAAACAATCTTAAAGTCTGTGCATACGCAAACCGTACAACACCAATACCGGTACCGTACTGTAAGAGACAAATTATTACTGTAAAATGAGGTAATCGATCACTTCCGCTTGATTATATTCAGCTGCTCTATACAATGGAGTTTCCTGCCCTCTATTTAGGCAATCGATTCTTGCATTGTTTTCTGCAACCAACAATTTGACAATGTCCAGGTTGCCAGACACTGCAGCTAAATGAAGTGGGAAAATGAAGTTCATTCGAGGCGCGTTCACATCAGCACCTATATAGTAAATAAACAAAATTGTTGGCAGTGTTTTCAAAGATGCAACGTGTCAAACTACCTTTCTGAATGAGGAGTTTCACAATATCGCAATGGCCATTGTCGACGGCGAGATGCAAAGCCGTATTTTGAGCATCGTCCTGATCACTCACCATCTGTATATATAAATTTCAATTTTAATTGATGCTACTGTAATTAATCACATTTGAAGTTTTACTGTACTTGTGCCACTTTGACCCAACCTCCCTTTCGTTCGGCGGCATCAATTAACAATTTCAATATGGCTATGTGTCCTTCCATGGCTGCTTTGTGCAGTGGAGTTGCTTGGTTCTTATCGCAACAACGAATGTTTGCTCCGGCGTCGATTAACATTGCTGCAATTTCCACGCTACCGTGGACAGCAGCTAAGTGAATTGGGGTCATTTCTTGATTGTCTCTAGCCTACAAAGACGTATGGTTCACTAGTTTCAAACTGATAGTTCTGGCACATCACACATAAAATAAAAAGTAAGGTCAAAGAACTTTTTCATATACAGCACCTCAATATCGATTCCTCTGCATTGGACGAGTTCTTTCGCCGCAATTTCGTTACCCCGCATCGCTGCGTAATGCAAAGGAGTTTGTCCAGAATTGTCTTTGCAGTTAATCATCGCTCCTTGCGATGCTAGATAGTGAATTACAGAAATCGTTGTTGGGTCACCACAACTATTACTGTCCAAAGATTCGCGAGAATCGGAATGTCGGATGGTTTTACTAAATAAAGCCTACAAATCACAAATTCACATTAAATATTTGTCTTTTTTAACTTTTCCAAGCTACAAGTAAATTTTTAGAATCATTTTCTAGAAAAGTGACTCTTCCGAAAGTAAAAAAAAAAAACATTTCTCAAAAAATGACTCTTGGGTTCACTTTTTTTGGTTTTTTTCAAGTTGTCTTAACACAGAAATTTAAAATCTATACATAACGAAGATAAAAACTAATGCATTGCTACTAGAATAAAGAAATACTACCGGTAACTAAAGAAAGCATTAAAACCCATACTTTAAACTCTAGAGTTCATACTTTTTTCTGAATGGCACTGAAATTGTACGAGCGTGGTTTCGATTTTCCATCTTGGTTATTTTCCAATGCGATTTGAATTGGATCTTGCACCTAAATCGAAAAGAATGAAAATCAACGCCTTTATTCTCTACACGCTAGATTTAATTTATTATGGTACCGGTACCATAATTGGTGTTGGACTTTTGTCGCTTTTCGGACGATTTGTTTTAGTTTTCCTCACGTGCCTTGCAGCAAAGTGCAACGGTGTAAGACCTTCCTCTCCCCTTACATTTACATCTGCAAAAATAAAGAGTTTGACAAAATAAGTATATACGACGGTAATGTATTGTATCTCATCTCAGTTTGACAAATTGAGCAAATTATTTAGTTTTCGAAATAGATAAAAGTCAGCAAGAGAAGAATAAAACTTACTCGCTCCCTTTTCGACGATAAGATTAACCATCTCGAAGAAGTTGTATCGAGCAGCGTAGTGAAGCGGACTGAGTTCGTCTTCGTCCAGTTGATCGATCTTTCGCCTCAGATTTGTCGCACTCGATTCCAAGAGATATTTCATTAATTTGATGTCGCCATCTCGAGCGGCCTGAAATAAAATGTTCACATTTTTAACTCCATCTGCCTTTTTCTGCATTGATCGCTTTCCTGTACGGGCGCCAAGTGGACCAAAATCTTGTTTAATAATTTGTCATTGATTCAATGCAACAAAAGAACAATTCGTCATCAAAACACATGTTTTTTTATTTGAAGGATAAAACAAAAAGAGGTTTATCATTGTTGTTTTCGTGATGGCCAAAAGAGATTTCGTTCCGATTCGTTTGTTGGGGTCAGCGTAGAGGAAAAATAAATAAATGTCTGTTTAAATACGTTACGTCTCTTTTTTGTAAATTAGTTTTTTAATTGATGGGTCGCTTATAAAATTTCCACAAAAGCTTCTATTATTTATTTATTTAAATACCACTTCAAGGATGCATGACCACATACTTATGTATTTGCTGTTCGAAATAGTGTTGGCAAATATTTGTTTTGCACTTCGTTAAAAAAAAAAATAAAAATAAAAAAAAAAACTTATTTAAACAATTTAATTGATGTTGGGAAATCCAGTACAAATACATGTAATTTCTTTCTTTTTCATCTTTCTCTGAATAATCCTCACCTTAAATTTACTTTTTCCAAGTAAGATAAAACACGTCATTCCAAACTGACAATTTTTTCGTTAAAAATTCACTTACTTATTATTTTTTGTAAAAAGTTTTTGTAAACTTGCAGAAATTAATGGAAAATTGTCGTAACAACAACTTTTGGTTTTTTTTTCTTTTAAGCTTTTGCAGGTTTTTTCCTGTATTAAAATGCTTAAATTCTGCAATAAAACAGCTAAATCTGTTTAATAAGTGGTATTAGAACTGACAATTAGAACTGAAAATTGACATACAGTCTAACGTACAAATTATAAATTGCATTTAAGAACAAGTTATGATTGTTGCTTGTGTTTCTGCAAAGTTCTTAATAGTTCTGGCAGCATTCATTATGTCACCATGAAACATCTTTTTATAGATGTACTGTAAATGCAATTTTACATTTTGCATATATAAATCTCCAATTACAAAATTATTCTAATATTTACCCTACCATGACCGCCTTATTTGTTAGTTAAAATCTATTAGTAGCGGTCTTATGTTTCCTTTATTTGTCCATCAATCACTTATTCAGGCATAACAATCTCTAATTAATCCCAAAGAAAAATAAATTGTGAAATTGATATAATAGTTATGTATCCTTCCTTTTATGTTTACCATACCAGAAGTTCTTTAAATTTAACAGCAAGCAATAAGAAGTTATTCTAAATCATATTTACCTGATGCAAAGTCATGGGAACATCCATTTGCCCCACTTCCAGAGAAGTGGGCCTTTTTTTGCTCGAATCCATGCCGTTAGTTACTTCGAGTACGAAATCCAGGTTGTTTTTAAGCCGTCTGAGTGGTGAAGCACGCGGGGACGGCATTGGAGACGGCCGCAAACTGTTAAATCTTGCGGGAAATAGAAACTCGTCTCCGTGATCGAATGATTCGTTAACGTATTGCGCCTTTTCCATGTCAAATTTTAACCGTAATCGTCGCAATTAGATGATTGTTCCGACGAAGGTCTTTTTAAACGATTCGCAACCATCAAACTGAAGACGAAAGAAATCGCCGTCTTGAAGATCGAGGAAGAAACTGCAAAGCGAGGATGTCGACAGTGTGTGTGGGAGGAGAATGAGGAATTAGTCAGGCGCAACAGGTGACAGTGACATTTCGCAAGCAGAACTTTGAGATGTCCGAGTCCGAGCAAACAAAACACCGATACTTTCCTGCTATACGCCGCACAAGTTGTTTGAAGATGTTTTAAGTTTCATAGCCAGAAGGAGAAGAAGGGTGTCACTTGCTAAGTTAAATTTTTAAACATTATTTTGCACCAAAAAAGTGTTAGTTTCTTATAATTTTAATGTGAATTAATGCCTTATTCTTAGCCGTGCTGTAGCATTTATGAGAAGGTAATAAAAAAATAAATAAAATAAACTACGATATTAAAAATATAATTTGATTTCAGTATTGATATATGTAGTAAAAGAAAGCAACGACTGACAGGTTAAAAGCAGTCACAACCAGAAAATGCGTTGAAGAATTGTACATTACCGTAGGGGAAATTGCTCCGACCCATCCGAAATCAATTTTAATGGATTTTTATGGTCAGTTTAGTCAAAATAAAGTTTTAATTTATGTCGCTGAACAAATTTGTGATCATAATCTTTTTCTTTTTTTTTTTTTTAATACCGGTACTGCTGATTCTAATTATCAGATGGGGAGATTCGCCTTTACAAAATTGTTCAATTGTTGATCAACTGCGGGTACCGTAATCGATTAAAATTGATTTCGGAAGTACGGTATGGCGCTATTTCCAATAAAATAAAATTGTTGTCAATTCTGAATTTGTATAGCTATAAATAAACTGAATATACAATTAATTAATTAATTAATTAATTATAATGCAAATAACAGATGGCGCCACAACAGTTATAAAATTCTAAATTTTTTCATAATAAAACAAATGTAAAATTTTAAATTCTTGAAACTCGGGGTGATTACCATAATAACCTTTGCCTTATAATTTTATACTAACTTAATCCAAAAAATCTGCTAAATAAATGTACAAATTACAGAATCGTATGGTGACATATTAAACTTTAGTGCAATAAGAATATAATTTTAAATAAATTTACTGTATAATTTTGCATGTATATTACGTAACGTAAGCATTGCACAATTAAATGTATTGAAAAGCTGTTTAAATTGATAACGCGTGAAAACAATTGGAACTTTCCGCTTACTTTCTATAAATTAATGGATAATCAAACCACAAATTTTAATATCATAATCTAAAAACTGAACTTTGGTCGATAAGAAGCAATGACTTTTAATGATTTTAATTAAAATTATAAAATCACATAAAAAATCAAAATTATAGATTAGAATTACAATTTTTTGATTTCTACAGCAAAGACCGTTGCCCTTCACTGCAATAATTTCCAATTTTTGCTACCGTACCAGTATAACAACTTAATTTAAAATAAATCTTTTACACCCACAACTTTAGAGTAATTAGCAAAATTGGCACCTTTCATGTATTTTTCTGTAAAAATTACAGTTTTATAATGATGTAAACCACAAAACAAACTTTACACCCTGATTTATTTATTTTGTGTCAACGTTATAAAATAAGTCATTCAACAACACCTAATGAAAATGTTATAAACTCTCTTAACAAGCAATAAAAACTGGTACCGGTACAAATCAAGTAATTTCTGACAAATTAGCGAACCCAAACAGTAATTATTAGACTAAACCAAGCATGAAAGTTATTTCAATATTTTACCTAAATACCATATTTCATTAAACATAAGCCGCATCTTTTATTAAGAACAAGAGAATTTTAGCTAAAATTTAATTTCAAATTTTTGTTTTATTTCGATTCAAGTGAAAAAACAAAGTACCCAACGGTTCATCACACAATGTACCGTACCTCATTTTAGCAACAATTTCAACTCCCCAAATGGATCACATAAATGTATACTTTTATTTCTAATTTTTAACCCCTACATTCGTAGGAGGATAATTGTTTAATGTTGTGTTGGGTAAAGTTAAGTCATTGTTTAGGATGAAATGCTTTTGTATAATTATAAGTTATAACAATGAGTATTTAGTGGTATAAAGTATTGATGCAAAATGTAACGAATTAAAGTTTAAAGTACCGGTAATGTGACTGATAAAAGTGACGTTACGATGAGTGCGATACTTTGAGGAACTATTGTGAGTTGCAACTTAAAGTTTCTGTATCTATATAATAAAAAGAAACGTCTCGCGGCTTGCTCTTTTGTTTTTGTTTTTGGATGTCTGTCCTTCCATATATACGTTCGGTTGTTTGCGGGGCGATTTTCGCCAAATTTTGAAGGAACGCGGCACGCGCAATTCTAAGGTGTATAGCGGAAATGGATTTGGCCTGTCCCCCTCGGTCCCCCCCGAAATGGACAACCGCACACGAGGTCGCATGCCCGTGCACTGTTGGCACCGAGAACACGCGGGACACGGTTGACAATGTGTGTTGCAACAACGCCGCAACAATCATAACCAAGCAACGAAATAACACAGTTGCAACCCGTGGTTGAAAACAACCGAATAACACTAAACAACTCAAGAGCAAGCAAAATAGAAAATAAAAAATACAAAAATAGAAAATAAAAAAAATAGAAATACCGGTAGCACTAACCAACCACAAATTATAAAAAAGAGAAAAAAGAAAGAAAGAAAGAAAGAAAGAAAGAAAGAAATGATAAACTGCAAATAAATAAATAAAAAAAAAAAAAAAAAAAAAGAAATAGCACGCGGGACAAGGTCGTTACAACAATGCTGTTTAGGCTCGCATCCGAACTCGCAAGATATGGAGCACTCGCACTGACGAGCTGACACATCGAACTATTGCTGAAAAACGAACTTCACCATTTCACTACTGAGCTACTAAGTAAACTGCAAGTAAAAAAAAAAAAAAAATAGTACTAATCAACCAAAAACAAAAACTAAAAACAAACACTATAGTATTCAATGCCATGCCACCAAAAAGACGTAAGACGTTGGTAGAAGAAACGAGCAGGGCCGACGCGTTGCGGAAAGCAACGGCAAAAATTTACGAAACCGCAGAGGTCAGACGGCAACGACTGCTAGCCGACACAACGCGGAAAGCAACGGCGAGGACACACGAAACCGCAGAAGACAGACTGCAACGACTGACGGCCGACGCAACGCAGAAAGCAACGGCGAGGACACACGAAACCGCAGAGGACAGTCTGCAACGACTGACGGCCAATGCAACGCGAAAAACAACAGCGAGAACAAACCAAAACGAAATAAATGCAACAACTACACTACAAAGACAACTCGACACAGGGGACACCAAGTCGCCCTGGTAACTCGCAGTCATCGGTACACCCTGACAATCACATAGTAACACAAATGCACAACCACGGAACAACAAACGCGACAACAGTACCAGAACCATTCCAAAACGAACAGAACTTTGACGAAACTCAAGTGGCAATACACAATTGTGGCCCGATGAATGTGATGTGTCAACTTAAAATAAAAATAAACCACAATTACGCTAAACAAATTTATTAAATCCTCAAACAAACAACCAAAACACAAGCCAATTTAATCCACTCCACAACACCTAGCATATAGCCCGTGCTAGCACGGGCTATACGCTAGTTTATGTATATTTACGAAATGTAATACAGTCAACTCCTTCATATCCGGACATAGGGCGGGACTGGTAAAAGTGGCCGAATATGGGAGCTGGCCGGGTAAGAGAGATTATTTAGTGTAGGGAGACATTAAAAGGGGCCGAGACTTTTGGCCGGATAAGAGAGCTGGCCGGATATTACTATGTCCGAATATGAAGAAGTTGACTGTATATAGATTCGCTGTTTGTAGACATTTCGAAAAACGTTTTAATGATGTTATGAACAGCGATATATACTAATAACAAACTCCAATTTAAAAAAAGTAATTTGTTGGGCAGTAATCCAATGTTTTTTATGCAACTGCATGTTGTTTTGGTGCTCACTCCAACACCACTCACCAGATGGCAGGCAAATCAAAACAACAGCAGTGTCCTGAATTTTTGGTATTCAATAGCGTCGTCTCTGCAGCGAAAAACTACAAGTTCTGACATCAGTGTAGTAGGAAATCGAGGCAATTCGTATCGCTTCGCTACCTTGAAGGATACTATCAATAGAAAAAAATTGTCACTTTTTTTTTACTGATTTTGTTTGCATATATATATATAAGTAAAAATCTTAATACATTAGTATAAGTTTTATAATTATGTAGTCCATAAATGATAAATAATTTTATCCTTTAAAAAAAAAAAAAAAAAAAAAAAAAAAACAAATGGAAAGAACCTCGAAAGAGACTACATTCAATAAGCATATTGAAAGACAAAAAAATAAACCTACATTTTCTCAAATCAATGGTACGTGTCCTGTTAGGCAGTCAATAACATGCATGAATAAAATAAAAATCACAGGTAAATAATGTAGGAAACAGAAAGTATATGTAAATTTAAAACAAATTAAAAATTAATTAAAGAAATGAATAAATAAATAAATAAATAAATAAATAAATAAATACAATTTTTTTATAATTAATGTGTAATTTGCAATTCCAACTTTAAAAAATTATCTCATTGTAATTAATCACTTATTATTTTTATGTTTTTCTTTTAATAAATTACGGTTCAATACCAATTAATCGAGGCACAGAGCAAACTTCAGCGCACCCCATTGCGTATAACGTGATTTAATCATCTGAACTGGACTGACCTAATAATCACGCATCACTAATTGCAATGATTTTTTATGTATATATTTTTTTAAATTCAAATGCTTAAAAAGTTATGTCTGACAAAAACTCATTGCCCACTTAAAACTAAGTCAATCTATAAAAGTTTTCCTTTTACCATTCACATGAAAATTCATACAAATCTTTATCCACTGAACCATAAAACGTGAATTTATTGAAGTAACACAATAACAATGCAAATAAACTACTTTAAATACAGTTGTTGTTGTTGTTGTTTTTTTTTTTTTTTGTCAGTAATTGACTAGATCAAGTCGATAATGTTTTGAGTGATCACGTATTTACATGTAGTATATTCGAAATTTACATTTGATTATAACAATGTTATAATTCGTATTTTGAAATTGTGATACATAAAGATCATGAAATTTGATATGATTTTTGTAGCGATTTATAAACTTAAGACTAGCTTAATGTCATCCGACGAGTTGCGTATGGCCAGTGTATAAACGCTGGCAACCTTAGGAGAAATTCCCTCACTCGCTTGATTATTACGAGGGAAAAAGAAGGTCACAAAACTAACGTAAAATTAAAACTCTGTCAAGGCGAGGGGGTGGTTGAACCAGTTTTGACAATTTCTGCAGGCTTTTGTTCTAATCCGATGTGATTTTTTCACTTTCTTGCGTGAAAACGAGCATGACCAGACGTGACGTCACCGACGTTATTTGGAGCATTAATTTTTCTCGCTACATTAGATCACAAGTTGCGATGGAGCGTATGGTAAGACATTCTGCTTGAGCTCTGGATTTCAGATAATCTGCAAGTTTTATTTCACTTCAGAGCCATTATTTATTTTTGCCCTGGCTGTCGTTAATATTTTTTCCGACATTTGCAACAGGTTAGACACTGCAGTGCATTATGTGCTAATACAGTTGTTTACATGTGAAAATATTGTTAATTTCATTTCATATACCCATGCAGCCATTTATTGCAATGGAATGGAGACGTTCGAAAAAGTGTCGGGAATGACAATGAGAGGTGCCACTAGTTCCCCGCTATATACCAGCACTGGTTCTTCAGTCACAGCCGAATGCAACATGCGATGCCGCGCATCCCTCGGCTGTTCCGCCTACGTCACCAACTATGATATGAATGCGTGTTTCCGCGTTGAAAGCTCGTCATCTTTCGAACACGGTCAACAGCAACTAGTGATGGCAACAGAACGTCTTCATTACTTTGAAAAAATATGCTTGCAGGGTAAGTGACCTACTGCATCAGGGGTAGCTCAGTAGTCAATATGCATTTAAAATTAGCTTTAAGAACAGATGTGAGACTAAACGATAAGCTGTAACTAATTAAAATTATTATTGCAATCATTAACGTACTTTAATTATGTGAAAAATTAGAAGCGTTACAATTTCCGTTACATTTCTTTACCATTACCTGTTACTAAAACGTTACTAGGTTTTTCAATTTCAGATACCGGTAGTTAAAAACTTTTATATTCATTTGCAGTGTGACAAATTGTCAATTTCTTATTCAGTTGTGTTGTAGTATGTAATCACAATTATTAATTCTGTTTGTACTTGGACGTCAAGGTTTGTGGCAAATCAATTGCGCTCGATAAGGTCATTACAACAGGATACTGAAATTTGTACCTTGTAGAATTTATTTATTTATTATTCAATATACTTGTGACGTGCAATTAAATAATTACCGTACGTCGATTAATGAATCTAACTAAGTAGAACTCGATTTTTAGGTCCCGTGTGTGACCGTGCATGGTCGTTTGAGCGCGTTCTCAACCATCAGCTGATGGGTTTTGATAACAAATTGATGCAGAACGTTCCCACACGTCAACGATGTGAAGAGATGTGCCTCATGGAGAAAGATTTTCCATGCATGTCGGCCGAATACGACGGCACCAATTGCCGAATGAGCAAAGAATCTCGTCGAACTCAGCCAGGTGCCTTTTCGGCAGCCATGGGAGTCGAATACATGGAAAACCAATGCGCCCAACCACCGACCGGTAATTTACTTTTACTTTATTACTCTTCGTACTGACCGGCAAAGAATTTAATTGGCAGAGGTCAGTGGAGAATGTGACTTCGAACAAACAGCCAACACAGATGTCGGTCACGCCGATCTGCAGAGGGCGGCCACCAGCCTGCAGCAATGTCAAGACATGTGCGAAGGATCTCGACTTTTTCCTTGCAGAGCTTTCTCTTGGAATTTCGACACAAACATGTGTCGTCTTTCGGCAGACGATGTGTACAGCGCGGCACCTGCGAAAATGCGACAACCAAAACAGGGAACTAGTTTTTATCAGAGAAGTGCATGCTTGAACAGTTAAGATTCCCCTAATTATAAAAATCAAATACCGGTAGTCAAATTGTTTTTGTTTTAGTGAGTCTTGCCTGCACAGCAGACATGATGACCGTCACTCTTCGAACTCCGGACCCGTTTATGGGTAGGATTTACGCCAGAGACGAACCAATGCTGTGCGAAGCCTTTGGCAATGGACGCATGGAAACGCAAATCAGCATGATGTTGCACCAATCGCGATGCGGTGTCATGGAAGAAGTAAAGTTACAAGTCAATTACTGTCCCAGTCCACATTAAAGTTTTCTTTGCCTAGAGTCCAGGAATGTTCTCCAACATCGTAGTCATTCAACAACATCCTATTCTTCAACGCAAAGGGGACAGATCTGTCAAACTCATGTGTTTCTTCGAAGCTGACAACAGGACCGTGACGAGTGGAATGAACGTGGTGACAGAGTACGTGCAAGTCTATTCTAATTTTTCACCTAAAATGACTAAATCAAAACAACATTTTTGTTTGTCGACATTTAGTAACAGCGGCGCGGTAGATTTGGTCAATTCGACTGCTCCACCACCCACGGTTCGACTGCGCATAGTGGATATCAACGGCACCGACGTGATGGGAGCCACTCTAGGAGATCAGCTTTTTCTTAGGATTGAAATTGATCAAGACAGTACGAAAGAAAAGAAACAGCTTTTTCCGCACTAAACCGAATCAACTTTTCGATTCACTTCCCTTAGGCGCGTACGATATTTTCCCTCGGGATCTGGTAACTCGAAGTGGTACGACCGACGAATCAATTGTGTTACTGGACAGTGCCGGGTAAAATTGAATTTGCTCTCTCTGAAATTTTCATTATAAAATGCAATGCTTTTTTTTCCCCCAGTTGCCCCACGGATCCAAACATATTCCCCGGATTACAAAGAATTCCAAACACTCGCAATTACGAAGGCAATTTCGAAGCATTTAAGTTTAGTACAGATGCAGTAGTACGATTCACCGTTAACATACAATTTTGTCTTCGACAATGTCCACAGGTTAGACATATCGATTGTTGTGTTGTCTTAAACTTGTTAACAACTTTTTAACATACAAAAGCCGGAATGCAACGCAACGCAACCAATGCAAACACAGATGCACAGAGCAGCCCCAATGCCAAGTGCCATGCCGGGACCTCCAACACCTGGACCTCCGCCCGCACCCAGCCACATGGCGAATCCCATGGCAGGCCCGCCGCCTGCTCCCCCACCACATCCCGGTCACATGCGTCGTGCCATGGAAGGTCCCGCGGAAGGCCACGAATCACTAGGAAACGACTTGGAAAACGAACGTCCGAAACGTGACATCGAAGAAGCAGTATTTGAACCTTTAGTATTAACCGAACTCAACCTTCAGCGACAACTACTGGTCAATAACATCGACTTGGAAGAAGCTACTTTTTCCACCAATGAAGATGATTTCAACAAAAATTCTGGTAATCTTATATAAAACTTTGTAATTGACCACCAAGTTTTTCCCCTCTGTACTATTATTTTATATTTTATTTTATTTCTTTACAGTAGTCACACCTAAAGATCACGTTTGTCTGAGTTCGACTATTTTATTAATCTCCGGAGTGAGTTTGGCAATGCTTCAAGTTTGCATTGTGGCGACTTGTGTGGTTTGCCTTTGCCTTCACCGACCACGTAAGAAAGTGACTTCGGGATCAATGCCTCAACCACTTATGTTTGATGTAAAATACAGAGGTCACAACAACAACAACAACAACAGAATATAAACACAAATGACTTTTTAGTTAATCTATTTTAACTGTCAGAAATTGTAAATTTTTTTAAAATGTTGCAAATGTAGCTTAATTTTTAAACGAAAAACTTGCTCTAACTTATTTAAATTATGGCTTCTAACTTAAGTGTGCAGATCACTTTTTCTTATCGTACTAATATGTGGTCAAGGTGGCTTGGTGTGTCGATCGACCCGCCCTTACATCTGGCCCACCTTGATTCAAAAACCTTGCTACATGCTCACGCTACTGGTTGTGTTACTTTTTTTTAACTTCAATTTTTTCTGAGTTTCAATTTTATCGAGCCGAGCGAAAAATGCGAATTAACTAGGTTACACGTACACGATTAAACATTCCCTTCTTGTTTTTTGAAGGTCGGCTCGGCTGAGGTCGGATTAAAGCATCGACGCTGTTTACTCCTAGGAAAATGTTATATATTTACAAATATGCAGCAGAAAATGTATAAAAAGTACAGGTCAAACCTCGTTATAACAAACTATTTCAAAGTCCCGTCTATGTCAATCGAGTACTAATTCGTCTCGATATAACGAACCAATTTTTCAGTCCTTTGAAGTTCGTTATAATGAGGTTAGACCTGTCAGAAGTAAATAAACCCTCAGGGTTTATTTACTTCTGGACCTGTATATCAAAATTGGGACTTGTCTCATATTGACAATACAACAAAATCAAGTTCCGTTCATTTAAAGTGTATATTTAAAGAATATATTTTATATTTTTAAATGTATGTCAAATGTAATTCACCAACATATATTTGTGGAAAAAATTATATTTGTGGAAAAGTATTCTTATAATATATTGAGTCCGCGAGTAACGACATTTAAGGGACCGCTCAAAAAATGTCGTTATAACCGGATTATTTAGCATTGCTTGAGTTAGAGTGGAAAAAAATTAAAATGTCATTATATTCGAGGTCGTTACTCGCGGACTCGACTGTATATATTTGCCACACATTTTCAATATGATATTTTCATATAGGTAAAGAAAGAATTTGACAATGAAATGCGAACTGCTGCAAAGATTCAACGACGGGTTATGTTTTTGCAGTGTTTAAAAATAAAAAATTAGAAAATGCAATTTGAATTTATTTTGTGCAGGTATAAAATAAATTAATAATTTAACCATTTTAATTATAATTCTTTTATTGGTGGAATGTAAACAAGAAATGAGTTTTCAGGTGAAGGATATAACAAAACTTCATTCATGTTCAATTACGCCAAAAATTTTACTTGAAAATGTTTTCATTTTTCTACAGCAGTCATATTTTCGTCCGGTTAGAAACATTTCATAAATTTCAACCTCAAATCCACCAGCATCACCATCAAAGTGTGGAGTTTCGAGTTTATTTGACATTATTACTTCAGCAATTTTGTAAATCTCGCAAAATCTTTTTGTTAGCATAACCTGAATCTACAAACTCAAGTTTAAATAGCAAATCATAAAATTTGGGTGTGTCAAAGAACCAACTGTTCGATGTTGCAGACAGACTTACACTGCAAACCAAACCTTAACACAACTGGAATTTTGTTACAATCCTGATTACGGTACATGACCAGAGATTTTGAACAGCCATTTCATAATCGTGGTCGTAACCACAATTATTCTAGGTACCGATAGAGTTTTTGACCACCTTTTAAGTTAGCAGCTTAGTACTGAAAATACAGTTCTCTTGATTCAAAGATCTTTCTGATTCTAGCTCAGTTGTACGCATAAGGAATAGCTGAGTGCTAATGTAAAAAATTTACTCTCTCTCTAATTTAAGTAAGATAACGTCAAACTTACTTAGATACACACTAAAATAATCCCCTAACACTAACACTAATCTCCAAAAAAGAAAAGAAAAGAAAAGAAAGAAAAAAAAAAGTCATAAAGCTTTAGCTAACCTCTGACGCTATTGTTGACTGGCCACAGGCGTGTGAATTAGTCGTCTGGGATGAATATCAAGTTTAAAAAAACTCTTAAGAGATATGCAGATAAAAAGTAAAAAAATTAAAAAAAAAAAAAAATTAACCAAGAAAACAAAAAAAAAATCCAATATCTAGATATTAATGCAATTACTTACAATTAAAAGTCTGATTAGGTTAAAAATAAACACTACCGGTATATTCAATAAAGTTATTGCGTGATTATAAAAATAAGTTCAAAATGCAGTGAAAACTAATAATCTGAAAATTAATAAACAAATAAAACAAATGAAAAAAATTAAATAAAGCAAAGAATATATTCCATGTAACAGCTGCTAACCTAAAAATACAGACTGGCCGATATGGAGAGAGAAAAAGACGACCAACTGCGACAACCCGAAATGGGCGTTCTCGAAGGCCAACAATGTGCAACTGTGTAAATTTCATCAAAGTCAAAGTGATCATTTATTTCCACCTTTCCGTTCTTTATGCAACAACTTCTTTCGTTTACGAATTAAATACTTGTCCAACTTCTTATCCTCTTGTAATTCTTTATACTTCTCCACAAGTTCCTGTTTCTTCAAATTTGCTGAAATGAAATAAATAAAAAAAATATAAATATAAAAAAAAAAAAAAAAAAAAAAATTGTGTTTTTCAAAAGTTTTTAAGTCTGGTCTCATTTCAGCATTAAACTTTTACTTGAAATTAATTTGGCCAGACTTTATTAATCAATAACAAAAAAAAAAATAAAATAAAAATTTAGTTTTGCATTTTTATTACATTTTGCTTGATAAAACGGTTTATGGCCTTCGGTGAGTTGTTGGACTTGTTGTTTCTTCAATTCTCTCTTTTTAGCATTTTTCTCTGTTTTTTGCTTTTCCGCTCGATCTTGGTTTTCCTATAATGAAAATACAATTTTAAATATCGACCAAACCCTCACATCGACTTGAATCTTACCAATTTATTAATCAATAGCTTCATTTGCTGTTTTCTGTCTGGATCCCTTTCGGTTTTATAAGCCAATTTCAATTCCTGAAATAGTAAAAATTACTTAAATTTATCTTTGCAAATCGTTGGAATAAATTTATATGATATGGTACGGTACGGTACCCTTTTCTCTTTAACTTTCATATGCTTAACAAACCAATAAGATTGCTTGAAAAGTCTGTCGTTATAAGTTCCGGATAAATCATCAAATCGGGGATCGCGATTTATCTAAATACACATATTACAGTATTTAATAGTATAAATAAACAATAAAATATTTCGTCATAAATCCAACCTGTGTTTTTGTCGATACAATTTCCCTGAACCTCGACACTTGCTTCTTCGAACTTATTTCACGCGGTCTGTTTTTATTTTCCCGATGAAAATCATGTACTACTTCGTCCACGTCTTTATCGAATAAAACTTTATTACATCTGTAATAAACAAAATAAAAATTAGGTATCATTTTATTTCCATCAAAGGATATTTATTGGCTGTTACATACAACTTAGTTCCTATTTTTTCTTTCAGCAACTGAATTTCTTCAAATGTCATTTCACTTAATTCTGTAAATTTGGTAAATAATTTAAAACCATAATAGGTAAAATGGTCTACCGGTACCCGTTTTACCTTGACGTAAACCGTGCTGCAAAAATTAAAAAAAAAAAAAAAAAAAAAAAATTATAATTACTTAAATCCTTTCTTCCTTAACAATTACCTGTTTGCTCGTAGATGCCATTCTCGATCTCGATTTAAGACGGCCACTGATGATAAATAACCACGATAGGCGAGATAAACCAACTAAGAAGTCGCCATTATGCTGATCTTGAAGTTGACCTTGTT
>JAQFZP010000707.1:0-28481 GCA_034695745.1 Geophilus truncorum | reverse complement strand
GCCAAATCCAAGATGGCGACGTCGGCATGCCATACTTAAAGTCTCCCGCAATTACCGCAATTTTTTCATTCCAGACTCTGTCGCAAGTTCAACAGAGTTCTAGCTTCAATTAGAGCAGGTTTTCAGTCTCAAGTAAAACACATTCATTTAAATATATTAGTTTTGTTTATATTTGGTGCAATTTTGACACTCTGTCGCCTGTTGACATAGTCGGCTGACCACAAAAAGCGGTAATTTGCGTAACGATCACAATTTCAACAAATTAAACAGTCAAAATCATGAAAACGGAAAAAAATTGCTTAAAACCACCAAAAAATAAATTAATAATGATTAAAACCATCTATAAAACGATAAAATCATAAAATAATGTAAAAAATCGATTATTTTATCGTTGTAATCGATTAATTTAATCGACTACGATGATAAAATAATCGATTTTCTGTTGCTTCTATCGATTTTTTACTTCTGCCGTGAAAATAGCCGGCCCTACCTGGGCTGTCTATTTTCACGGCATGACGTCATCATACACGAAGTGTCTATTCTCACGGCAAATGCCGTGAAAATAGACACTTCGTTAAAAATTTTATGGTGTTTCAGCTAAAAAATGTCCAGAAGAAGCAGTCAAACCAGTTTGCGGATCTAACAAAAACATTTATGCTAATCCGTGCCTGGCTAAAAAAGAGTATGGTTTTACAAAATAAATAACCTAATAAATTAGACTCGTTTTTCATTTTAGTAATGTCAATATTGTCGACTGGAGTAAATGTTCGTGCAATATCGCCTGCACTTATATTTATGCACCTGTTTGTGGCAGTGACAGAACAATTTACCCTAATCGTTGTGCGCTCTTAAGCGAATCTTGCAAGTACAAACATTCAGTATTCAGTTTTCTAAAAACAAAACCGTAATTTAAATTTATTAGTTCCAATGAGTCAATTTACGAAGCGTCAAAATCGCTTTGCTGTGATTGTCCAGATTGCGATAATAATGCAGGTTGTAAAGAATTCTGCGACAGAAAACAACCAAAAGGTGTGTAATCAAAAATAACTAAAACCCTGAAATAATTAAAAGTTATATATATATTTTTTTAGAAGAAGAAGAAAAGACATCAGAAAGTTGTGAAGAAAAATGCAGCAATATTTCCAAACCATTCTGTCAAGACGGACTTTTGTATTTAAATAAATGCTATTACGACTGCGCGTATGTTATGTTCAATTCATATGGAATTAGTTGCTAAGTTTCTTTTATATATTCTGTATAGAATAAACGATACAGACGACGATCAAAAAGATGCTAAAAAATGTCCAAAGTGTCCTGATGTGTGTCCACTGTATATTCGTGAAGTGTGTGGAAGCAATGGGGAAATATACACCAATCCTTGTTTTTTGGCAATTGCATCTTGCTTGTAAGTTTTTTGTTGTAATTTTAATGGTATTGAGATTGATACATGTATCAATGCAGAGATAGCAACATCCGTGAAGTTCCTATGGAGAATTGCGACAAAAATAAAGGCTGTCCAAAGTATTAGCACTTATAATGTAATGTCACTTCTAATGTAATAAATAAAAACTGACTATATTGTTGTAACTATTGCAATAAAGTCTGCTAAATGTTTTTCTCAAAAATTAGTCTTATATAGATTAGATGCAAATGTGTGAAATTCTGTATAAATAAGTTGTCTTGAATAAAGATGTCATTTTTCTCGATCTACAGTAACTCTGATAAAATATGATATCAATAATGTATAAATCAAAATTTAAACAGTTTAGACTTGATTTACATAAATAAAAATAATAATTAAACCCACCCACTATCTAAGTAAAAAGATTTATAAACTTCTCATTAACTATAATATGTTGGTGTTGGTTGGACTGCAGAAAGCGAGTCTGAAAAAAAGATAACGAAAACTATAACAAAGACAAGATACAGAAAATTGCAATTTAGCCCACGAAAGTTATTTAAGGGGATATCCGATCACAGTTGAACAGAAACTTCTGAATTCCTGAATACCAACAAATATTGTTAAAAAAAATCAATTGTCGAAACCATTCCTGTAGAAAAGAACCCCATCCAAAACATTCTCTATTTTTAGGTAAAAAAAATTCCAACATTTTTCAAACTTCGAATGAAATCCCATCAAAAAAAAATTGTTTTTGGATAAGGTTTCAATCGTTTTGTGTCAGTATAGAATAAATGTTGTCCCAACATTGGTATAAAAATTTGCCGATTTTGATTCACACATGTAAAGAAAAACGATTTTCCAATAATCACAAAAACTTTAAAAATCAAGACATTGAAAGCCACTGTTGTTCGTTGTCAACCAATATTATACAGTCATAAACTCATAACGTAATTTTGCAACACCTGTAACGACAATTATTTCACAACTACACTGCACAGAGGATAAAACGAACACACGAGATTAATGAAGTAATTAAATAAATATTAAAATATAAAATTGTGCCATCAAAGGAAACAATAAATTATTTTATTGTATTTAATTTAAAATTAGATACGGTAAATAATTTGAGAAACCAAATTGCATCTTTTTTGTTGCTACTGTATATCCAACTACCGGTATGTAAAACTGAAATTACCGTATAGTACAATTACTGTAAGTGCAAAACAGTAAAGCTGCCAAAGGGCAGCAAACCTTAATTGCTACTTACTGACCAAAGTATGCATAACTGCATTACTAGTGTTAAAACGTTATACTTAAATTGCAATACAAGGTATATACGTTAACGAAAGCAATAAATTTCTTGACACCTGTCACAATTCACTTATTAATCAATGTCATGATTAAAAATAACAATTTCCTTATGAACCAGTGAGTATATATAACAGACAGCTTATGATACACAACATTAGAAACTCGTAGATATAGAACAAGTGAACTATCATTTCTATTGCCAATGAAATCCATCTACGTTCTAGTTCTTGCTACAGAACTGGCCGTAAGTAAACAATGGATAGGTAAGAAATATAGTAAAATTCTATATTTTTACAAGCAAAGTATTAAATACTGTAACCTAATTCCAGACGTAAAATGTCCAGAAGAAGCAACAAGACCTGTTTGTGGCTCTGATGGTGCAGTTTATGCCAATCTATGCCAGGTTTTGACGAAGTATTCTGCACACAAAAATAAAGTAATTGACAAAAATATATTTCTGCGAATATACAGTAGTACAGGTTTAACGTTATTATAAATGTATTTAAAAATAAAAATTTCCTCATAAACTCAATTAATTTCAGATTATTATTATCCACGACATTCATATCGTAAGTCAATACTAAACTTTATGAGGTTTGTTTAAAACTATTATAAGCAAATCGTCAAAAATATTTTCTTAAAATGCATTAAATTGGTGCCAAATTTACACGATAATTCATTTCAATACTAAAGAGATGTAAAATCGCTTAAAATAATACGGTACCGTACCATAGGAAAATTAGATAAAAAAAATCATTATTTTAAAAATAGTGATTTTTTTTTAAGTAAAAAAGGAATTTCACAATTTCATTTCGATATGAAGAAATCAGTTTGTTTTTCAATTTTAAAAACTATTAATAAAAAAATTATTATTTTTAAAAGGCATTTAAAAATTTCGTCATTTACAAATAATAAACAGTACCACCTGGCTTTTGTCGTCAAACTTTGCATTTAAAGCTATAAATACCGTCACCGTAATTCATTGCGACGCAGAAAGACTATAAAAACCGTCGCTATCATTTACTGGTTCGTATAGTTGCATTGCAACGTTCTAGCAAAACCCTTAGACGAAAATGTTTGTAAATCTTGTAATTCTTGTACTATTGTTCGCTGAAGCTATCCAAAAAGGTAATATTACTTTTGTGAAAAAAAAAAAATATTTTTTTATCTGAATGTTATTTGTAATTGTAATATTTCTCATTGCAGTTAAATCATGTCCAGAAGAAGCAGTTAAACCAGTTTGCGCATCTGACAAAAAAGTTTATGCCAATCCATGCCTGGCTAAGAAAAAGTAAATTTTTAAAAACAAAATATATTACTCGTAAAAAATAGTCGTTCACTTTCAAAAATCGCCAACAGATCGCGTCGCGCCGCCGCTAAAATTGTGTTTAAATGTTGTTTTCCCCTTCTAACTTTGCAGTAAACCTCAAAGATAAAATATTTCCGCAATATAAAAGCAGATAAAACAACGTTTAAAAACATTTTTGGCGAAATTGTAACAAGATAAACTTTTTATTTTCAGTGATCTCACAATTGTCGACTGGAGTAACTGCAACTGCAATAGAGGTTGTAACAAAATTTATGACCCAGTTTGTGGCAGTGATCGACAAGTTTATTCGAACCGTTGTATCCTGCTGAGTGCTTCGTGCAAGTATCGAAATTCAGCATCTATCATTTATAAAGATAAATCACTATTATTTAAATTTCTAGCTCTAATGGCTCAATTCACGAGGCTCCAGCTGCACTTTGCTGCAAATGTGAAAAGTGCTCTAATAATGGTTGTGGCAATCTGTGCGACAAAGACCAACCAAATAGTACGTAAACAATATCAATTACAGTTTATACAGTACAGTATAAACAACAAGCTACTTTGTGTTTCTTTTTTTACAGATGATAAAAAAGCAGAACAGTGTGAGAAAAAATGTGACAAAAAGCAAAAGCCATTCTGTGACAATGGAATGTCGTTTTTAAATAAATGTTACTACGACTGCGCGTAAGTAAGGAAAATATTACAGTTGTATGTTTTTTAAACATTGTTTTCAGACAATCTAAAGGAGGTGACCGTGAGGCGTTGGATAAATCTGGTAAACCAGATAAACCTTGCCCAGATTGTCCGGAGTTTTGCCCATTGTATTATGACCCAGTATGTGGAAGCAATGGAGTGATTTACAGTAATTCCTGTTTTCTGGGTATAGCTGCGTGTCAGTAAGTATTTTTTTAATATGAGATGATTCATATACTGTAACAAGAAAATGTGATTCATAATTATTTGCAGTGATAAACGCATTCGCGAAGTTGATATGAAGAAGTGCGACAAAAACAAAGGTTGTCCCGAGAAGTAGCACGAATCAGATAATTTCCTACTTCAAGTGCGATAAATATGTGTAACAATTGTATTAAAGTTTACAGTGTAAAACAACTGTCAAATTGCTGTAGATTGCGTCAGTTAATTTTTGATTTTCTGTTCGTAACGAATTTGTAACTAAATACTGAGAAATGTTAATCTGTTATGATAAATTTTTATAATTTTTATAAAAATTTAACGGGTTAAAATTGTATCTTATTGCTCTTGCAATATGGGTATATTTATAACAAATGAGATATTTCATCAAGGATAAAATGAACATGTTATTAAATTTTATTAAAACTAAATTCTGCAATCACGGAAATATTGAATTGCGGTCAACGAATTTTGATTTGAAATTATGTAAATACTATAAATTCATTTATAATTCTTGATAATAGTCCCACACGAAAGTCCAAAATTCAAAATTTGACTAAAAATGTTTGGAATATAAATTTTTTGCGATCATTAAAATGTGACCTGAAATATTTTCCCCTGACTTTTCTACAGTAGTTCTATTGTTGAAAACGCACGAGTATCCAACCCATTGAATACCGATTTACATTATCATACGGTAAGTAAACCATATGGAAATTTCTATTTCCTAACAGGTGAGGCACACCATGCAGTGAGTGTTTTTTGCATTACGTAATCTCTGTTTACAAAAGCATTCATCAAGTTGGTAAACTTTATAAAGTTTGTTAGAGAATATTAAATTAAAAATGCCAAAACCTTCTTACAAAACAAGCGGTTCCTTGGCCGACTGGCGAATGAAGGAGTTCCAATCTCATTCTAATAGAATTTTTTAAAATTAAAACGATTGAATTAATATTTTGTTACGGTAATTTATTTTATCTGAAACTGTGTATTTAATCCGACATTTTTTAAAAAAATTGCTAATTTGAAACTAATAATTATATTTTTATTATATTTTTTTGAAATTCATTATAGAAATTTATAGTCATTGTTTAAACACAACCATCTGACTTTTGCACATAAATCTATAAAAAATCATAGTGATTTATTGCGACAAAGAAAAACTATAAAAACAGTCACCACTGTGTGATGGATAGCAGTTACACATTGAAAAGAGCTAAGAAAAGTTTTTATTGAAGTTTCTAAGCAGCATGAATATCATGGTAAAGCTAGTTGTTATTTCTGTACTGTTTTTCATTGAAAGCGTCCAGAAAGGTATAATTTTATATCGAAATGCTATTTCTATCATTTTGCATTTAAAAAAATCAAATATTGCAGTACAAGCATGTTCAGAAGAAGCAGTAAGACCAGTTTGTGCATCTGACAAAACCGTTTACGCTAATCCATGTCTAGTTAAGAAAAAGTAATTTCTTTTTTTTTTTAAATAATGAATTCCAGTGATAACGAAGTGTAACTCTACTTGCAGTGATCTCACAATCGTCAGTTGGCGTAAGTGTAAATGCAAATTTAGCTGCACTAAAATTTACGCACCTGTTTGTGGCAGTAATAGAAAAATTTACTCTAATCGTTGTATCTTGCTAAGTGCTTCGTGCAGGTACCGATATTGAGCGTCCAGAGAGTTTTCTGAGATAAATTAATTCCTTATTTTTATATTAGGGTTAAGGGATCAATTCATGAGGCTCCAAAAGCTCACTGCTGCAACTGTCAGAAGTGCTCTCATAATAGAGGCTTTAAAAGTCTCTGCACCAAAAAACACCCAAATCGTATGTATTAAGTTTTCTCCAATTCCAGTTATATTTTAATATTAATATAATGTACTGTATAGGATAAATCTTAATTGTCTTATAATTTTATGATTTTAATTTATTGAACCAATGGTAGATTGCACAAGCCAAAATTGGACAGATAATGGAAACTAATCCATAGCTAATAGACACTGAGATTTTCCATCGACCATCTAAATTGTATATCTAATCAAATTTCGATGAGATGGGGTTAATTGAAGCATACAGTTCATTTATTTAGAGAATTGAGTAAAAGGGAGGTGCTTAACCCATAATAAAGGTCCAACACTGGCCCAACAAAAATCCAACATTGGTCCAACAGAAACTACTTTCTTCCAGCTGCTGAAAACCTAGAACATTGTGCGAAAAACTGCGGCAGGGACGATAAACCAGTCTGTGAAAATGGAATGTTGTTTCTGAATAAATGCCATTACAAATGCGCGTAAGTAATGTAAACTTACAAGTTAGCAATTTAAGTTTTTAAAATATTGCTTTCAGATTGCAAGATAAAGGCGAGGCACTAGATAAATTTGATAAACCATGCTCAGATTGCCCAGAGTTTTGCCCATTGTATTATAACCCAGTATGTGGAAGCAATGGGGTGATTTACAGTAATTCTTGCTTTCTGGGTATTGCTGCGTGCTTGTAAGGATTTTTAAATATCTGCGAAGTAATTTACGTGGCAAAGAAATGCTACATTTATATTTATTCGCAGAAATCGCAAGATTCATGAAGTTGACATGGAGAATTGCGACATGGAGATAGACCTGCCACGAAAATAATATATAAAATCCTATATTTTCTTATTTGATGAATTGTACAAGTAATTATAAAATTAAAAAGTATAAAAAATTAAGTAAAAGTCCCATACGTACGACCAAAAATCTAGCAAGATTTATGTTTAGGATAGTTTAAGACTTTTTTATGGGGTTGTCTTAGCAAGTAAGTATTACAGTACGGTAGTACAAAATAGATTTTTTTCTCTTCAAGTGCAATAGATAGTAGGTGCACAAAGTTGTAATAATTGTAAAGTTTGCATTGTACACTGCTTATCAAATTAGTCTGTTTGCTTCCATAGTTCTGCAACGTAAAGAATTTGAAATTGAACATTGCAAAATGTTATAAAATAATTTTTTGATTCTCATTAAAAACTAGTATCGCTTTTGCAATAGGATTATAACAGAAGTAAATAAAAATAAAAGTAGAAGTATGACACTCACCCCTAACACTATTATTGTGGTCGGTAAAAAGAAGAACACTATGCATGAGCGTGAGTCCTACTTTAATCAGCTGTTTATTAGTTGAGTGATAACTCCGATAAATCCCACACAATGGTGACGTCACAATCTGTGATGTCACAGCTGATGCCAGAGTCGCAAGTGCCATCTAAGCAACATTACAACTATACTCAATTATTACTGGTATTCGTTGGTGGATAATAACAACTTGTTTCGACTAATGCTGTAGGTGTTTACAACTATTACGAGTAAAAAAAAAACAAAAAAAAACAGTTACATTTGAACATACCGGTACCCTAGTGCTAAAACCCAATACTTCGAACCTCGATTTTGTGTCATTCAGCTAAATTTGCTTTATTTTGCGTCTTATGGCCTCATCTGTGTCTTTTCAGATTATTTGCATTAAAAATTAGCATAATAAATTGCATAATTGAACACTAATAAAAACACTCCTATTACATAGAAAATATTTTTGATAATAATAACATATTTTACAGGTTATTGACCGTGATAAAATATGGTACCGGGTACGGTACGGTAAGTGTTCAAAGCTAATAATGTTATTAATTTTAAAATATTTGAAATAATAAAATAATTTTCATTTCTTTCCTTCTATTTCTCAAGTTTCTGTGTAACAGTACCAATTGACAATTTTAGTCCATCATAACTTCATAACCAAAACATTACCATAGAAAGTGTCATCAAACGAATTCACTTGATCATAACTTCACTCTGCATCAATTTCATTACCATAACCACGATTAGCAACACTTCCTGTTATGTTAATTGTAACTACATTGTAAACTGTATTGTAGAAAACCACTTTACTTTTTAATGTGAGCTTTGCACATATCTTTTACAGGTTAGTAACTTCACAGCAAGACAAAACATTAGAAAAATGTTATACAGAACCGTAGTTGTTATACACATTTAATAACATTTAAAAAAAAAAACTTAACGTATCACAGTACATTAATTACAATTAATAAATATTATATTAGGATTCGAAAAATAAATCCCTCGTTTTTATCTTAATACCAAATGACGTAATTTCAATTTTTATCCCGCTACTTGAGGTTTAGGAACAACAATGGAGTTCATTGAATAATTGGTGTCTTCGACAAACCGCTAAGTAAACACATAAACACAAGATTAAATCTTGTCTTATTACTAAAACTAAATGAAACTTTACCATCAAGCTTGAACTCATGTAATAAGGACGATTTACACCATCATTATGTTCACAATCCTCACAGAAACATATGAAAGTAGTATCGATGCACATCTGAATGCATGAACAGAACAACATTTTACATCTTTTAAGAAAGAAATGAAAAGAAATTCACTAACCTCGTACACCGAAAGGAAACAATCAGCTATGAGATAGGAGAAGAAACAAGCCATTACTATTGGAATCCATTTGTGGACAATTCCATCTTTGTTCTGGAATAATAATTTGTAAAAAAATAAAAATAAAAAAATTCTTAGAAAATGATTTTTATTCTACTTACTCCAAGAACTCCTGTTCCAATAGCAGCAATTATGACAACCACACTTGCTTTACACAAAAACAATGCAAAATCGCCCACTGAATTAATCGCTGTAATATTCATCGCATTGGATGAAATTACTTGAAATGCTCGCTTCGCCGCAGAGCAGAAACTAAATCCGTAAATTGCTATTAAAAAAAATTAAAAAATTAATTTGTCATTTAATTATTTTTTTTATAAATACAGTACCAATTTCTATATATGCATTTCTAGTAATGTATTTGATGCAACTTTCAAAGCATTTGACGCAACATTTTATGATTGTGAATAAACATGCTACGTTTGGGTTGCGGCTATTAGCCATGCTATAATAAAAAAGTTTAATGCATAAGATAAAACTTTTTTTTCAATATTTAAAATTATTTATTTACTTTCTCTCCAAGAATTGGAGAATTAGTCGAACAAATCGTATAAGTGATATGAGGAAAGATGCAACTGCAATTGAGCCCAGATGATATCTTATGGTAGTTCCAATAGCTGCCAAGATGGGATAACGGAGTTGTTTTTTGTCTCTAAATAGAATTTTCAATCAATTTTAAACTTGACAATTATTGAGTAATATTTACCTTATGAAAAACCATTTGACAACTGCTCCTGCAATTACTAGGTTTTGACATCCGAAGCAAAACCATGATAACCAGAGTAACCCGAACACGTAGTACCATCTAATAAACTGCAATGAAAAGTTATTAATAATTGTATTATATTTATATATAACAAACAGTTAGCTACTTTTCGTTTAGTGATTTTTTTTTTAAACTATTTTTTTTATTTTTGTTATCGATCATTTAAGAGTGGTCGAATTATAATGGTTATTTCAATCATGACCAGACCATTCGAAAACTCTGGTCATGATAGCGATGACCACTATGAATTGTAGATAACCAATTTTTTACCGTAACCGTAACCATAACCACGACCACGATTATTCCGATTAGAATTTTTGAACACACCTTTATAGGCTTTTACTGGAATTTCGGCCAGACTTAAATAATCGATAACAAAATTTTCGTCGTTACAAAACATCTAATGACAAGTAGAAAATGTTACTTGAATATCCCCTGATTGCTTTAAAAAAATGCTATTTCCTATGGGATTGGGTTCGTCTACAAAGTAACCTGCACTCTGAATCCACATTATAGCGTAAACCCATGTGCATAAAATCAACACGATAAAAAGAAAAGTCTGAAAGTGATTTATGAAAATGCATTATTCTGAGAAACCTCAATTTGGTTTCAATTGCGTACCCAAACTGGTTGTACCATGAGAAATGGAATGGAAATAAGGGCTTTTCCAGCTTCTTCAAACAGTGCAGCAACCTGTAGTTATTGTACATTGTACAAATAATCAAGTACGGTATGTTTATTTTAAATAGCTTTACCAATGAAATTCGTTTTCTCATAACCCAAATCATCAGAAGAAAGAAAAACTAAAAATTAATGACAATTCTATTAAAAAAATTTTCAGTTTTCATTTATATTTCTTTTCTCACCCAAAGAATTGTTGCAAGGACACCTCCTATAAGCCAATTTCTTTCTTTCGCTTGTCTGTACTTCACACTCGATTGTTTGGCACCTTGGTATTGTTCGGTATCGGTGTTCTTGGTAGCAGAATACATGCCAAATTTAACCCTGTGACATTAAAAAATTTTCATATGAAATGAATGTAATTGCACCCATGGAATCAATTTTCAACTGTTAATGTTACATTGAAGCAAACACTTGCACAGGTGTGGATTAGATGGAAATTAAAATTTGTTTGAAAAGAAGAAGATTGATATATAGATTAAAATTGGTATTAGAAAAAAAATCAATATACGGTATATGGTACTGATCTATTTTTAAAATTCAAAACTAAAATATGATAATGAGAATGCGATCAGAAACAAATATTTTTAAATTTTTGAGATGAAATTAAAATTGCAATTGAAATACTATATGGTATTTAAAAAAAATGGGAACACAAATTGCAATTGAAACTTTTTGATTTTCACAACTCTGCCTACGTACTTGACAAACTTCTCCCAATACAAAACTATTTGTACCGTACTACAAACTCACCAAATATATACAATTACTGCAGTGCTTACGATGACCATTATAACCATAGTTGCGTACATGATCACTTTAGCCGCATACCGAAGTAAAAAGATGATTAGTAGTGTCAAAACTAGCAAAAATCGTACAACTATTATATAGTAGGAAAATTACAACTGAATAACTTACACGTTGCACCAATGCAAAGATATAGAATTTCTTGCCATGAGAATTGAATGTCACCAGCGGCTTCCTATTCAAAAAGAATCTGTAATCTTCGGATTTTTTTTAAACAATAAGTTCGTTCAATTTCGTTAAGATAAAGAACTTATATCCAGAAATAATAAACGTCACTTTGAGTTAAGTGGCTTTTTCTTAAGTGCCTTAATTACATAAAGAACACTTGGAGTTTCTTATTTGTTTTAAGCATGTGACTTAACTTATTCTATAGGCCAGTTTTGGAGGACATGAGTCACTTAATTTTGTAGTGTGTTCAATCTTAATTCTTAAGTGATTTTTCTTACACTTATTTGCCTTAACTTAAGGTAATAAGTTAAGTTTTCCTTATGTACCTTAACGAAATTAAATGCTCTTACCTTGAAAAATGTAGTTGTTTTTCCACTGACTGATACAATATTGGCAATGCCTTTTGAGCTTCCCTCTGAATCTTTCAGAACACACCGATTTAAAAACTCCATTCTAGCAAAAGAAATTACAGTTACAGTACGTGCCCTATATTAATAAAATAATTCTTATTGCATTTACTCAGTCTTTTTATCACAAGCCTTCACACATTTAGTCTTCGCTTTGTTTGTTGCATCAATTTCTAATGTCAGTTTTCTAGCGTATAGTACATTACAGTTATAATCAATCTCAAGACTGAAAACTTCCAATATCAATTAATCATTACTTATTTTCCGTGTGGTCTTTTGCTTCTTTACCCGGAAGTGCAGGCGTATTTTTCTTACCACAGACGTTACCTAATGAATCCATACCGTAAATAATCCTATCGACATCTCCTTTTTTTACGGCAACGCAGATTCCACCAATCTTTATTTTTTTTTATTATTATTAAAAATTTAAATTTAAAATGTTTCAACAATTTTTTTTTTTTAAATCGTACCAATCCAGCAATAAATCCAATGAAGATTATTAAAAACAATACATCTCTGCATTTTCGATTTTTAACTGGTAATTCCTGAAATTCATCTACCTTGACCACCTGTAGGAAAAAACCAAAAAATAATCACTCGATTTGGATGATAAGAGTTAAACTTAAAGATGAAATTTACCGATTCGGATGAAGTGTTACAACAACACTTCATTTCCCTCGCTTTGTCCATATTTTAAAGGTACTTATATCCAGAAATAATAAATAGTTAAGCAGGACAACTACCACTTGACTTGCTTATACGCCGTTCCACTAATACTTGGTATTTTTTGTTTCTATTCTTTGCTATAGTAACGTTTATTGATTCGAACATCAATAACAAAAAAATATAAAAACAACATTGAAATTTATGCGCATTTTTTAATATTTATTTTCTTGACAACTTGAGTAATTTTCAATCTGGTAAATGAATAAATCATGAATTTTTGAATTTCGTTTCGTTACCAAATTAAGAAGATTATAATAATTATAACGTTTTACGGTAAATTTTTAACGTCTGGCACTTGACACATGAGTGTAATTCGTATGTCAGAACTGCGTGACAGTTAAAAGTAATAAAAATTTTCGGAACAAATTGAAAAATTGGTAATTTCAGAAATTTATAGCAGATTAGATACAAAATGGTTAACGAAATTAATGTAAAATGACATCACTCATTCTATAAAATATTTATATAATTATCATTTATCAACTGACAAAAATTGATTTTGTTTACAAATACAATGGAACCGACAAGTAACGTACTCGCTTATAAAGTATATAAACCCGGTTATAACGTATCAAATTGTTGGGTTCCTTCAGTTACGTTATAAACGGGTTCCACTGTAATGACAAAAGCTCACCACAACTTTATTTCACTTTGATATTGAACACTTTTTTCTTGAGATTTTCTTATCACGCCACTGAACATTAAACTACATAGTTTGGGCGTGAGTGTTGTATTAACTTATACAAGTACTTGTACGGTGAAATGAATGATTTGATGAACAGTGCGTGTTTGCAAACAAATGTCAAATATTTTATACAGTATAACAAGAAAAATCATTTAGTTAAAAAGTTAAATATTGACATTTCATGAGAAAGCTAAAAAAAATCCATTTCTACAATATAGATTTTTGTCTGTTTCTTTAATTTCTAAAGGTAACCTTTCAATTTTAACACACTACGGTATATTTGTTTTCAAGAACATTTACCACCTACAATACTCGTGTAAACCTACTTTGATTATGGTATTTGTCATTTGACGGTGTTAAACCTTTGCTAGAACAGTGACCAAATGATAAACATTCCATAATAAATGAAACACAAAAGCGAGTCAAACAGTAAACACCATCATCATAAATCAAAATCAATGATCGAATTAAGTACACTTTAGTTTTTAAAACAACAAGTAATTACAGACCGCTTGGCGCTTAACTTAATCTATGTCTGTTTATTTTTAGTAATATATTATGTACAACACTAAAAAGACCAAATTTTGCGCCATTCACAATTTCACGTTACTCGCTAAATTTATTAAATCTCGAAAACACCATCGATCGTCTGATACCTGACGTCAGTGTCCATAAACTCTTATCATTGCGTGACCAAATGAATCCTTGGTAGATAGTAGCAAAATCGTTGTAAATATCCGAGACTCCGAGTAAATATTTACGTTGCATACGTCATTTTGTCACTGATATCTAGTGGAGAAATATGACATCAAAACTTTCTATCATTTTTTTTTTTTTTATAATTTACATACCAACCAAAAAAATCACATCCTTTTCCTTTCTTCCACACACTCCTCCTCAGATTGAATAGCGCTTCTCTTATCCTGTAGATTATCTTCAATAACCTTCATGGTTTTCACGATTTCATTCACCTTTGATCTGCAATTTAAAAACATTTATGGTAATTAGGCCTATTTCTAACATCAAAACAACAAGCAAATAAACAATAGAAAATCATTTTCACCTGCAATCTTGTAATCTTTCATACATTTGTTCTTGCGCATCTCTATTCCACTCCATCTCCATCATCAACCCTTTACTCACGTCATCCTCAGTTCTTTCTCCTTCAGGTTTCACTTTCCGTTTCTCTATTCTCGTTTCGGCCATCTTGAGCGCATCTTTGCGCAGTCGCCAGTCGTTCTCCATCTTCTGAATCACTTCGCGAGCAAGAATGGTTTCATTTATCAACTTAAAAATCAACAAATTAGAAAAAGACCATAAATTTTTTTTCAGTATTTCACCTTTTGTCTGTCCCATTCTAATTGGTTTTTAGCGAGTTGAATTTGATGAATTCTTTTTCTGAACTGAAAATCAGTGGCTTCTTTGTGCGTCATCCATTTACTCTTCAACTGCGCCATCAATGCGATACAGATGATCTTCAACTGCCTCGCATTAGCAATTGCAGTTCTTGTGGTTTCGATTTTACTGACGCATTTGGCTGTCCACGTTGCCACTTCCTGTGTCTCTTTTGCAGCTTCCTGGACGTAGGGTTTAAGACTTTTCTTGTCTTCTTCTTTCATTTTCGCAATTTGTGAGTCAACATCGAGATGAAGATCTTTTTTGAATAATTCAGCTTCAAGGTCATCTTTTATTTGACGTAATTTGCAAATTTTATCAAAAAGTGATTTGCATTTGTCTTCAAATATATCTCGAGCTTCTTCTAATATTTGACTTTCCTAGAAGTAAAAAATTGATTTTTAAAAATATTTATTTTATAAAATTTATTTAATATTTTTTCTTACTTTGGCTAATTCATCTTGAACTTGATCCAAAACCAACTCCAAATTCTGCCTTTTATCTCTCGTAATAACGCAAAACTTATTAATTTCCTGCAATCTCACCATCTCTTCACTCTCGTTCTCAACATCAACTTTAACGTTGACCATTTCATTAATCTGACAGTCGATTTCTTCCAACGCGTTCTCTAACCTGAACTTCCATTGTGCAATTTGCTCAATACTAATATAAGAAAAAAAAAATAAATTACACAGTTACCTAGTTACACCTCACTTCTTTTTTGTTGCAACAAAAGAAAGATGAAATAAAAAAAATCCAAAACACGGAAGGGTGTTTATCTGTGGCCGGTTATATGCATGGTGCAACGGCCTGAAACAACACCGTAGGAAGGAAAGTGCAATAAAACATGAATCGTGATCATAAAAACACATTTACATTATTTACATTTGAACCAAAAAATATTACTTTTCCGAATTAAAAACTGGTAAAGATTTAATAAATAAATAAATAAAATGATATGAGTTTTATTACTTTTGAAATTAACAGAAAATCTTTTCGATAAAACAATTTTTCTCTTTTTGTTTAATATTTTATAGCTTTTTCATGTGTTAAAATAATTAAATTCTACAAAAAAAAAAAAAAAAAAAAAAAAAAAGAAATCTGTCAAATACCTGTAAATATAACACTTTCAATTATTAAAAATCAAATATTTATATTTTTGTTTTCCTGTGTACAAGTAAACAGAATTCGAATAATAATTTATCATTAATTTACTGAAAATTTCAATAATTAAACCAGTTAGATCCGTAATTAACCGATTTTATCTTCATTTACAGACAATTTCTATTTTTTAAACGAGATAATACTTATTTTTGTAAAATTTAAATACAAAATTTTTACCTAAAACTTAAACTCGCTTTATTCCTGTAATTTCACTGATCAATATTTAAATTGCTGAATTCTCACCGATCTCTGAATCGCAACTCGCTCTGCCTCTGCGCCCATTTACTAATCAACTCGAAATCATCACTCAGCTGCAACGCACTGTTGCGTTCATTCCGCGATAAATTCGTCTTACAAGCAGCATCAATCGAGGTCAAGTACACATTTCTCTGCCAATCCTCCGGACTCCACCGCGTACCTCGTTTACACACAGGCCTCGCCATATTTGTAAAATCAATAAAAAATAAAATACACCTGTCCGATCAACTCGTTACTAAGCAACACATGGGTAAACAACCCGGGGATCTTATCATCAGCATCGAAAAAAACAGTAAAATGTATCAACGTTTTATTTTTATAAACAGAATAATTGCGAAAAATGCAAAAAGTCTGACGACAATTCCCAATTCGTTCAGGAAATGCATAAAAAAGTACCGGAAAGAGAGAAAGTGGAGTGACAATGCAGTGAAATAAAATAAAATAAAATAAAATAAAATTTGGGATGAATGGCATGAGAACATGCAAAGACACACGCCGAGTAGGAGTTCGTGGTTTTTCATTCCATGGAATGAAAATGTTGCGACTTCACCTACATCTAGCACTGAATCGACACAGGTATGAAAATAATAAACTTTTTATCTTATATTTTTGAATTTATTTAAATTTTATTTATTTATTTATTGAGGATACTGTGAATGCAACTGCATTTGGCAATCGACACAAAGGGGTTTTTAAGGTCAATTCTTTCCTCGAAGACCCAGATTGGAGTTTCGTTTATCCGTCACCCAAACGTTTAAGGGTTAGTTATATTTGATTTGATTTTTTTGTGCGTGGGAGTGTGAATTTCCGGATTCTTTTATATTTTCCTGTAGATTAAACGTTATCAGATGTTATTTATTTCTAAGTATAGTATAGATAAATATGATTTGTGCACCTGGAATGAGTATCATTCATGAAAAAAAAATTATCAGATTAACATTGAGTGACTAGTTTCTTGTAATAACTAATAAATAATAATAAAATACCAGGGATGTGTATTGAAATAATTTTGATACCAATACCAATACCAATACTTCAGTTTTATAAAATATCAATACCAATACCAATACCAATACTTTTTAAAATTAAAATGACATGATTATTCAATCAATAAAAAAATTATCCTAGTATTGGTATTGGTATTTAAATTTCAATGAATACTGATACCAATACCTAATGCTAATTAGAATACCAATACCAATACCAATACTTAAAAATTCAAAATTTCGATACCGATACCGATACCGATACCAATACTCGAAAAATAAATATATTTTTTCGATACCGATACCAATACCGATACCGATACACATCCCTGTAAAATACATAATGACAAATTATGATTTTATTTATATTTATGTATAAATATTTTGGGTCAATGTTGCTTTAATATTTCTAGTTACTGTAGCTAAACTTATTAAAGACGTTAAAGTCTTAAATTACATTTGTTGCCACTTGTTGTTATCAGAAATTTTCTAATCTCTGTAAAAGATTACCGTAACTTGATTAATTTCGACATGTTTCTATTTAATCAGTTAGCGAATGTTAACCGTATCTTTATTAAGTTGTTTAGCTATGGGTGTCAAAGATTGTTACTCGCTTACTGAAGCTGTAAGTATGTAATATTATGAAAAATACAACTTTTAATTAGAAAGTTGCATTTTTATTTAAACGTCATTTTTCTACATTGAAATTGCGTGTCAAATCACTGTATACCGTAACGGTCGATCCATTTCCTTTACAGAGAGAAAGTGGCATTGATCAGTTTTCCGACCAAACACCTGACATCAAAACACCAAAACGAAGTCAGTGGGGAAATCGCGCTGAGTTTTTATTATCGTGTATTGGTTATTCAGTCGGATTAGGAAACATATGGCGATTTCCGTATTTAGCTTACAAAAACGGAGGCGGTAAATATATTTTTTTTTAAAACGGTAAATACTAAAAAATCGGTTAAAATGTACTTTTTTCAGCCGCTTTTATTATACCGTATGTGATCCTTCTAATTCTCGTCGGAAAACCAATTTTTTTCTTGGAAATTGCACTGGGACAGTTCAGCAGTTCCGGTTCAATTGCGATTTGGAAATGTTGTCCTATCGGAAAAGGTTTAAAGACTTTAAACTGATAAATAAAATGAGTCATTGCGTTTTATTATCGTTAAAAAAATTGTTTTATCTATCTATTTTTTTATTATTTTTTAAGGAATTGGGATAGCGATGAACTTAGTTTGCATCATCACAGCCATTTATTATAACGTTATTGTGGCATATACCGTATTTTACACCGTGGCATCTTTTGCATCTGAAGTTCCATGGAAAGACTGTTTTTCATGGTGGGAACCTGATTTTAGGTGTTTTATGAGAAATTCGGTAAACAGATTGTTACTGTATAGTGTCACTCAAAATATTCATCTAATACACACATCTGAATTTATGTTTAACTTATCAAATATTTTAGACTACACTTCCACAATGTTCTGAACTCAGATCTCAAAACATACTAAACATAACTGAAGGAGTAACATGTGAGAATCTCAATTACACTCGCCAAAGTGCATCGGAACAATATTGGACGTAAGTTCAACTCTTGATTTTAACTTTAATAAACAAATAATTTAAAAATGAATTTAAATAAACATTTTAGACGCTATGTTCTTCAACTCAACGAGTCTGAAGGAATACATGACGTAGGCGGAATCAAATTGGACTTGGCTTTGTGTCTACTTTTAGCATGGGTGGTTGTCTTTATCTGTTTATGTAAAGGCATCAAATCGGCAGGAAAGGTATATACCGTAGCAAATCTCTATTTCTTACTTATTTTTTTTAAATATATTTTTTTAAGGCTGTATATTTTACGGCTACATTCCCATATGTTATACTATTGGTGCTTCTCGTGCGAGGTGTGACTCTCGATGGTGCCTCAATTGGTTTACGTAATCTTTTCGTTCCCGATTGGGAGAAACTAATAGATATTCAAGTAAATTACTATTTTTTAAAATTATTTATAAGTTTTTGTTGATAAAAAAATTATTGTTTTTCTAGATATGGAAAGCAGCGGCGGAACAAATGTTTTTTTCATTGAGTCCTTGTTTCGGAGTTTTGATCATGTTTGGGTCATATAACAAATTCCGTAATAAACTTCTAAGGTATAGAAATGTGAAAAATATGATTGATATGATTATTGTTAATATTTCTCTTTACAGTGATGCCATAATAGTTAGTTTCACTGATTTTGCAACGAGTATTTTGGGTTGTATTGCAATATTCTCTGTTCTCGGTCACTTATCGAAAGAACTCAATCTCGATTTCGACAAAGTCGCAACTGCAGGTGAGTTTCAACAAATGGTAATTTTAATTTTTCCCCAATATAATTTATATATACTTTTAAACCACAGGTCCAGGGTTGGCTTTCGTCGTTTACCCAGAAGCTCTAGCTCTGCTTCCTGTGAGCCAGTTGTGGTCAGTTTTGTTTTTCCTTATGCTTTTCACGTTAGGCTTAGACAGCGAAGTAAGTATAGGAGCACAGAAGATGTACACTTGTGTTCACATTAACGTTATCCATATAGCCAGTGTTGAAAGCACTATCACTATACTAGTGTGACTACTTTTCTTAGAAAGTAATGCAGGGCAGCGATTTTCTAATGACCTACTAATTTTTAAATCGCTATCAGTATCAGTATTTTGAATAAATAAGCAAACAAAAAAGTAAAATACAGAAAAAAAAATTAAATTATTTCTTTTATGGCACTTTGATTTTCTGCTACGGTACTGTACAAAAATAAAACAGTACCGGTAAACTATATACTGTAGTAGTGGAATTATAATGGATGGTGATAGCGTTAGAAATAATAATCAGTGAAAAATTGTTACAAACATTTAAAGTAACATTAGTGAAATTCATTCACTACTTTTTCAACAAATATTTCCCGATTGCGCTTTCAGCACTGTCAAAAGCACTTGTGATTGTGTTATATAGATTCACGCTTATCCACAAGCAATAGCCAATCAGGAGTACGCGTTATAGGAGCAAAGGTGTGATGTCACACTTTCCTAACCTTTTCCTCCGTTCTTTTGGTGATGTAGCTTGCAATATTTCCAAATTTTACCCACAATGCAGTGATTATAGGCAGAAACAGTAACTGCACGTGCTAATGTGAACACAAGTACAAACCAAACTTTAGAATTTATAATTAATTTTTTTTTAAACTTTAGTTTGCCTTATTGGAAAGTATATTATGCAACGTATTTGATACTTGGCCTAAACTACTAAAACGTAAAGTTCTTGCAACTTTAGTTGTGATGATAGCACTTTACTTAGTCGGATTAAGCTTAGTTACAAAGGGAGGTCAATACGTTCTCAATATCATGAATGAATTTGGTTCTGCTCAAAGTATTATCATCATTGCACTTGCCGAAATGATTTGCTTCATGTGGATTTATGGTAAATTTCTTTCATTAAAAATCAATTTATTTCTTAAATATTTATAAAATATTTTATCAGGTGTGAGAAGAATCAAAAGTGACATTGAATTTATGCTTGAAACCAAATTGAGTTCATTTTGGTTGGTCAGTTGGGGTTTTATATGTCCTGCATTTCTTACGGTGAGTTGTTTTTATATATTAGACATAAATGATTTCATTTATAAAATGTTATTTCTTTAGGTTATATTAGTTCTATCTATTGCTTATTACGAACCACTGACTTATGGTAGTTACGAATATCCCGATTGGGCCATAACCGTTGGATGGGCATTGGAACTAGTGTCGGTGGGACAAATACCACTTTGGGCTCTTATAATGATATTTAGATATTGCATGAAAGGAGTAAGGGTGTTACAAAAAGAGATTCTTTATTTCTGACATCACAGATAAAAATTTGCATTCAATTATGTTGCAACATGTTGAGAGGCGCCTAAAACAATTTCAGAGAATAATAGAACTTGGTAATATAATTATTTGGTCTTAATATTGTAAAAATCTGTAATGACAAGTAGAGAATCTGCTCTTGTTAAGTGATAATATCTTATTACAATTAATAATATTGTTGCTATTTAGGATGTTTTAGCAGTTTTTCGGCCTACTGACGATTGGGGTCCTGCAAATGAAACCACACGTAAAATGTGGCGTCAAGAAAGAAAAGGAAAATTGACTGGTGTTGATAATCCCGCTTTTGCAAATGGAAAAACGGAATCAAACACTGGAAATTCTCGATTTTAATTTAATCAATGATTAAATTTGTTGTAAATATTAAACATGTATCACATAATTAAAATTTTAAGTAATAAGTGACAAGAATTTTTTTTTAAATTTTGGTGAAAGTCGAATCTTTACCAAGACTCATAAAAAAAATTCTTTTTGGAAATATCTTGTTTTTATGCCATAATTTCATGTTTAAGATTGTAACGGGAAAAACTAAATTTGAACAGGACTGAGAAGTCATGATGAAAGGATAGTACTACAGTCAACGCTTCCATATCAGAACTTAGTAATGCAAAAAATTACATTTTGTGAATTAAACGGTATACATTTTTTAATATTCTTTTTTATATAAAATAAAAAAAATTCATAAAACCATCACTTTAAATTCCTTAACAATAGTTTTTGGCACATGAATGTTGTTTACATCATTATTTCACTTGCAAAGAAAAATGCTTTTCTTACAATTTACTTTATTAGCTAACAATAGTTAAACGTTACAAAAGAAAATTATTTTTTAATACTAACATCAAAAATAGAGTCATTGCATGACTCGAGTGCACAAATCTCCTTATTTTGCAAACAATAACTAAAGTTTTTGTTATCACGTACACTGGAACCTGTTTTGTCTCTAAAATAAATGATCAAACATGTATCGTAACTAACTAACTTGACTTTATCAAAATTTATTTCTATTTTGTCACTGAATTCTGCATCCACAGTCCAGACTTCAGTTTCAGTTTCAAAAAATGCTAACTGCTTAAAATCCCGAAAAAAATAAATACGTATATTTGAGCTCGTGCCAAGATGTCTACTGGGACAATTGAAACACTGCCATTTACCCGTTGGTTTCTCTTTCGTTTCCCATTCACAAGTTATTCTATCATATATCTTAAGACCCTTCTCATTTATGTCAAAGTACAGTTTATCTTCAGTAGCAACCAGCAACCTCGAGCAACTGCTAAATTCTTCCACCATTAAAAGGCTCCATCTACTCGTATCCAGACGATATATAACGTATTTAACATCAGAAAGTCTGAAAAAGATTTCACATTCATTCGCAGTTTCGTAAAAAACATCTCGTCCTACTGTGCACAATTCGCTTGTGACTTGGATTGTGAATGGTCGATTCGCGTATGGGTAATAGTTGATAGTTAGCCCAATACTTTCAGAAATTCTGGTTTGCAGATTGGAATTGTTACTATTAGTTCCCGACTTCACCCACTTTTTTTCTGTGTAAGAATAGTTTGTTATTTTATATGATCCATTACTTTGGATTTCAACTTCTTCAAAGAGTATATTCGGTTTTCGCAATATACTCCATCTGTTTGTAACTTCGGTCATCAGCACAGTTTTCACAGCCGGGTGCTCGTTGATTGTTTTATTTCCCACCAAATCTCTGAGAAACACATCAGATAATTTGCTAAGATCGCCTTTTAACAATAAAGTTGGAACTTTTGATATTTTCTTCTCTGCGTCATCACGCTTCGAAAATCCCCACGATATGATAAATTTCACCAAAACAGTCCATTTTTTCTCATCGAAATTAAGAGTGACTCCTGACATAATTAGAGCTTCCAAAAGATTTTCATCGAATTCTAAATGAAGTAGATTTTTCATGATTTTTAATGCATTGCTAACAACAAATTCAGCAACGTCATCTAGAGTTTGTTTTTTGTTAAAAACATGTGCAAGTTCCAGCCGAGCAAAAAAGTTTTCCACTGTTATTGGAATCTTGCAGTAAGGTTCCCAGTAAGTGTCTAACAATCCAGACAACATCATTTTATCAGCTGTTAGCATCACGTCACGCAACACGGTTTCGGAAATTTCAGTCATTTCGGGCAAATCTTGCACGTAGATGTAACTTATGATTATTTTCATTACTTCGAGTGAAGTGTCCGATAAAGTAACGATGTTTGTTTTGCTCTCTATGTTGACGCCATTGAACATTGCGGAAAAATAATCACTTCTAGAAATGAGCATGTTTTTGTGGGCCGTGATAGTTCCGTCAGTGCATTCTAGTGTTACCAATTTATCCGCCATGTCTCGAGAAGTGTACAGGTTTGTGGCTATTTTCTTTGCCTCTGTTGACGAAATCTCCAGGTTCATAGTCATTTTTAAAAAAATCTATAATAATATAAATTTTAAAAAGTTAGAAGTTAGCTAAAAAAACAACTAAAAACTACTTTTTTGTTCATGTATTTTCTGAATTATTTTTGACTGGCAAAAGTGTATTTATATTTATGTATTTAATAGTAATATACCCATTATTGTTTAAAAACAAAACTCAGATAAGATTATATATTCTAAATAAACAAAAATATTATTTAAAGTTATTACATAAATATGATGGAATTGTAACATTTAAAAACACCGCCAAATGCTTTAAGTTCAAATTGCGACCACCAGTTGACGCCTCTGCACGTGTCTGCGCAACTAAAAAAGTCGGGGAAACCCCGCGTTCTGCAACTAGAAATTGTTGAAAAAATCCTGTTATGAGCTGTTTAGTTGAATATCAAAATTAATTCCTTGTTATTTTTTTCCTTTTTTAATCGTTTCCTGTTTTCTCACTTGTCAGATCTGAACCCCAGAATATGATTCATAACTTCAACATGTGTCTAATTATCTCGGCTTATTTTCTTTATATCAGACTTTAATTAAGAAAATCTCAAAAATGTGTTTGTAATAACGAGATTTTCGTTATTACATAAAAATAGTTTGTTATAGCTAAATTTTAAACAGAGCAATTAATGACAAAAAAATTGCGAATTTTTAACACCTTTGTTATAAGCGGGTTTTCGCTGTTTCTTATTACGGGATTCGACTGTATCACTTTGTCATGAAACTTACAGTTTTCCTTGTGTGTACAAATACTGCCCGATACTTTGCTTCTAACTTCTAAGTTTTGCGTGTGAGTCTTGTGAGGTTAGACGAGGTGTGTCGCGTCGCGTGACTCGAGACAAGAAAGACTGCCCAAGCAGCAGGCGCCATCTGGTGGTGGATTATTGATTGATAATGATGTCATTTTGAGCGGCAAAAAACTAAGCTTTAAATTTATCTTAATTATGACGACTAGACTAAAAGTTTTCATTTAACTTTATAATATAAAATGGATTTAACCAAACAAAATTATGATTAAAAAACAAAAATCATAATTATAAACTATTCCAAAATTGATACTCTTGCATTATTTCAACCAGAAAATAACAAGAACCTCGATATACATGCCAATAAATCCTCGTTACATTGAATAAAACTCAAAGATCATCATCAATTTACTGTATTTCTTTATTAATTACATTCGTAAAACATTACAAAATACCAGAAAAATGCTTAAACCTAATGTGTAATCATTCGAGACCAGATAAGCTTGAATGCATAAATACGTACAGAGTATTACATGTCATAAAATGGTTAATTTGAGGAAAAATAACAACAAAATAAAATAATAATCCAGTTCGACATCCAATTCAGATTATAAAAAACATCAAGAAAAGTCAAAATATCTGGGGTTTTTTTTTCCTTTTTCAGTTAAGTAGATTAATTGAAAAAATTAAGAATACCGTTTAAATAATAATGAGCTCTGCTAAATTTATAATAATACAAAAAAGTTGCTGTTTACAAACTTTTTTTTAGCTTAGACCTGCAAAACAATTTATGAAAAAGAATAAACAAAGTCTTAATCATATTTGACACCAATATCAAACATCATTGCGTTCTTGGTATTGCCAAAAGTATATATTAAACGCTTTCTTTCTAATGAATAAATGTTACAATCATATGTTTTGGAATCATCAGTTACAAATAAAGGGATATTGTAATTTACAAACTTAGCATTATCGTACGTCGGATATTTAATTACAGCTTGTACGGTCCAAGCATCCATTTCAATTTTGTAAATAGCTAACCCTTGACCATTGGCTTGAAAAAAATATAAACGCAAATTTCTTTCCACTGTAAAATGTTTGCTGGAACAGCGAAAAGAAATCCATGAACCAGAAGGTTTTTCTTTCATTTTCCATTCACGCGATTCTCTATTAAAAATCTTAAAGTGATGATCATCGACATCAAAATATAAATTTTCTTTGGTTGCAAGCAATAAATAGTCACAACTGGAGAATGCTTCACACGAAAGTAAAGACCAATTCTCTTCGGAAACATGAAATATGGCGTAATGACCAGTCAAAATTTTGAAAAATATTTCGAATTCGTTTGCTGTTTCATACGACACCGGTACATTATTAGTCGGGACGTCAGAATCATTTCCGCTAATGATAGCAGCGAAAGGAAACCAGCAACACAAACATTTTACAGTTATCCCGATATTTTTAAAAAATGTCGGCGTTAGAACCTTGCTTTTGCAATAATTGCCTTGTAGGATATATTTCGTTCGTAAAGAAAACCTGTTCGCAAAATATCCCCCATTTCCAGCATCCTGAGCTCGATACAACGTGATTTCTTCCACACTTGTATCAAACCATCGGCTGACCACTTCTTCTGTCAGCACGTTTTTAATTTTGTCCAATCCAGTAAGAGTAACAGAAACCCTCCGTAAAATTTTGCCAAGTGTAGAATTCGGTAATTTCTCCAAACCACACTGTTGTATCAAGTTTACAGCATCATCTGAATTATCTTTGGGTTTCGCGAGTGCCCAATTTATGATCAGGTTAATGAAATTCAACCGCTCTTGTTTTTGAAATTGCCAAATTGCATTCGTTCGGACGAAAGTGTCAAAATGAGTTTTCTCGAGTCGCGAAAGAACATCACTAACTGAAAATTTTTCGACATTTTTAGTGATGAACGTAACTATATCCTCTACTATTTGGTTCTTATTGAAATTTTGTGCCATTTCCAAACGCAAGATGAAGTTATCAGTTGTTATTTCGGGCTTGCAAAAAGCGTCCCAGTAATGCCCGAATAAGTAGCTGAAGAGCATTTTATCAGTGGCGTACAGCAGATCAACAAGAATGTTTTCGCTAATGTCCGAAATAGTGGGTAAAGCCTCGCCATAGATGTAATCGATAATGATTTGCATCACTTTTGTGGATACGTCATCAGGAAACTTTAGTAGATCGTTTGTGCGCTCGACACTGTCGGAATATTTAAACATGGCTTGGAAGAATTCGCTTCTCGATTTCAGCATATTTTTATGGACAGAAACGAATCCATCCGAGCATTCCAGTTTGATCAGTTTATCGTCTTCATTGCGTGAATTGTAAAGGTTTGAAAGAATTTTCTTAGCTTCAGGTAACGTTAAATCCATGGTTTGTTTGGATTGATTCTAGACTGAAAATTAATAATAAACAAATAAAACCATTCGTTATTTGTCTCCGAATCATTGTGGCCATTTTTTTATCAGATAAAAACCGATCATTAATTTGAATAATTTGTGAGTTAAAAAGCACCGTTTTAAGTTTCAAGTGATATTTAATTCCTTACTATATGCTATAACATACCTAATTACCGGTACGGTATCTGTTATTTTGTTCAAGTTAACATTAACAGTTGTTCAACACAATTTTCGATCGCCCAGAACTGTCGTCTGTCACCTGATTTAGCGGACGTGCGGGGTTCACGTGTTCATTGTCTAACTTCGAAGGTTATCACTAGTTGGCGCTGTTGTAATGTTTTTCGTCACAACGAGATGACATAAACGACTACATTTAATATTGACAGATATTGACACAAACTGAAAAAAGTTATTTTTTCAATTTAAATTGTAATTCAAAAAACACAATATAAATTTTAAATAAAAATGTAATAAATGTTATACAATTTTTTGAACTAATTTAGATGCAAAGAACATCCTTAAAATTCCATTCCAAAATTAACATAATAAAATTAAATTTCTTTAGAAAAACTCGCTTCGTGACTGTTTTTCTTCAACGACTAAGCTACAGGATAATTCACATGCTTTTCATCAAGTCCAGTAAATAAGTATATACCGTAGCCATTTACCGACCGGTTTTTTCTATATTATTTCTATAAAATTAATTTTAATTACCGATACTAATATAGAGTATTGAACATCAATACTTATTTATTCAATTTGATTTGCATCTCATACAACAGACAAACATTAATTTTTTAAGGTGATTTTAAATTTTTTCTACAGTAAAACTTTTTCGATTACTGCTGTCAGCTGTCACAGTTTCATCAGTAAACGATGGTTTAAAACGACTCATCCGACAAATTGTAAAATGCAATCACCAAATGACAAACTTCGCCCTCTCGACTCTATAAAATCTGTTTGTCAAATTTAAAATATACCGTACTTAGTAAATTACTTTCATTGACGAAAAAAATGATGAAATTCATTTGCTCCTCGTCTGAAAATCCATCAGGTGCATCTGTTTTAATGAGAACGTCGGAGATGACCTTTCTCGAGTTGCGAAAATATATGGCTGATTGAAATTTTGGCTGGATTTTGTTGTTTTGCTGAAGATGTTTATGGAATGAATTTTTCTATTTAAGCTTATGAAATGAAACTTTTCTACTCCTATTTTAATAAAAAATAAAAAAAAATTTTTATTCAAGATTTAACATTCAACCTCGAAATTTTTGCTTTGTAAGATAAACCATTCTTTAATTTTCCCACATGTTATATATTCTCCTTTCAACTTTTAAAGCAAATTCACATATAGAAATAAAGAATAGACAGTTTAAATTAATAAATTCTATTAAATTAAACTTACATAATACACAAATGATGCCGTCGACAAATAGCATTTTCTTTAAACTTAAACAAACTTAAAACAAATATGAAAAAGAATAAACTAACTAAGTATTAGTCACATTAACGT
>JAQFZP010000706.1:0-28485 GCA_034695745.1 Geophilus truncorum | reverse complement strand
TGTAAACACATTATGTAACTTATCTCTCTGTTTAACTTCATATCCCACGAATTAATCAAACGTACATCACCATTTCAGTCAAATGACCTAAATGCACCTTAATTTCGCCAACTCACACCAGGATACCGGTAAGATCACGTCTTGAAATGACAGTATTGATTATTACTGAGTGTTCTGTAATGTTGGTTGCTTGAGTGACAGCTATTTTCGTACACAATGACTTAAAAAAGTCCCCTATTTCTTCGTTTTCCAGGTATTCACCACAATCACCCATTTCAACATAATGGTAAGCCTTACACAATGTTTATTGAGATAACAGTTTGCTTATAATAATTGTACTGTGCAGCCACAAATGAAACTGACTGAGGCTTCATCAACTGTGGATACAACTTCAACTGATTCTTCAATTTTTGACATGGATAACCCAAAGTCTAGGAACACTGATGCCTCTTGGTCTGCTCTGTCTGGAGCCACTAGCTCTTCTTCTGTGTTTTCTACTGTTTCAGGTGATGGACCACCTGCTGAACTGATCCCCAGGTATGGACATATTGAATTTCAATATCTTTTTAGTAGGGTTTTAGAATTTCTGGTTATTGATCACCATAAGCCATACCCTCTTAGTAACATTTTAATATTGGTTCAATATGGGATAAATCTTGGTTTTAAATATTATATTAGTCTGATATTACAGTGTTAAGATTTTGATTTATTAGACCAATATTTGATTACAATATTGAACCAATATTGGGTCAGTGTTGGTGTTCAACATTGGGTCAATAAAGCAAACCAATATTGGACTCACATTGGTGTTCAGAATTGGACAATATTACAATATTGGCCCAATATATTAAAACCTTAACAGTATTGAAAACCAAAATTTAGCCAAGGTAAAGTCAATATTGGGTCAATAAAAATGCTGCTAGGGATGCTCTAAATCTCTAGTACTGATAAAAGAACAGCTTGGATGTAACAGCCAAACATTGATAGCCTAACTACACTCAAAAAAGTAATCAACTGTTATGATAAAGTCATGCTAACAAGTTTAAGAATTGCTATAAGCTTTTTAAATAATCCTTGACAAAATAGTAACCCTGTATGTTTGGTGCCAAGGAAGCAAACTGATTGAAGTGCACAAGTCACGTAAAGTAATCAACAATAACAAAACAACATAATACATCTTGGCCGTCCTACAACTTATTCATTGGGGTTAACAAAACTTAATATATTACAGTCGAACCCCGTTATAAGGAAGCTCAAGGGACCGAAAAATTCGTTCGTTATAACTGGTTTTCGTTATATCGAGACGAATTAGTACACGATTGACATAGACGGGGATTTCGAACGGATTCGTTATATGTGGGTTTTCATTGTAAGCAGGTTCGTTATAACGAGGTTCGACTGTATATCACCACAGAAATCCTTTACAATCACATAATTGTAAATTATTATGCAAACTTATGTATGATGGTACCCATTTATAGCGTAAACCCTGTTATAACGTAACGTTTTTTGTTTCCCCGGCTATATAAGCGTTATAAGAAGATACTCGGGTATAACGTCATTCTCAAGCCAGTCCCTAGAGAAACGTTATAAACGGGTTCCACTGTATATTACAATCTAAATGCCGAACTAAGACTAAAAGTAGTCAAGTTGTGACAACTTTTGACTCATTTTTTTTTCTTTCTTCCTTAAATATCAAGAGGGACATCAGGAGCTCAGGGACATCCCCCTCATACATCATCACCTTACTCTCTCATTCCAAGTCTAATGGAACTGTCTGCGAATGAAAAAATCAATGCTGCAGGACTTCGGAGTGAATTGCAAGGTTTTATGAATAAAGTAATGGATATGGAAGAGCAACTGCAGGGTCTTAAGAAGATATTGCTGGTGAGCTTCTTGATTTGACTTCCCAAATTTGAATTTGAATTTGATTTGAATAACTTTTTTTTTTACTTTTTTTTCCCCCAGAGTAAACAAAAGTACATCAATTCTTTGGAGTGTAACTTGAAGAGAATTGAAAGTAGCAATACAGGTTTAAGGAGTGAAGTGTTTGTCTTGAGCAAAGACAACGAGGTTCTTAAAAGTAAATTGTACGACTCGGAAAATGCCGGACCGTCTTCGCCTACAAGAAGGAGGGAGTTGGTGGTGTCTCCTGCACCGTCAGAAAGAGAAGTAATTTTATCTGGGTTTTAAAAGCAGCATTGCAGTGCGTGAAATTGAGATTTAAGACTTGGCAGATGTTTGTGATAAGGATTTAGCCTTGAAAAAGTGCCAAATTTGTGGGGATTTTGGTGCGTCAAAAAAATCAATTGTTGGATTATTTAAAAGTTTAATAATGGTTTTTGACAATAATGTTTTTATTTTGTAATTGTACTAGTACATTAGGGAGTTAGCGAAAAATTGGTACCAAGCCACAGACATACCAAAAACGTGGTTCATTTGTAAATTCGTAGCTTGGTACTTTAAAATTTGTGAAATAATTTGCAAACAAGATTAACAATGTTCCAAACTTACGACGCAATTTTCGCGTCAACTGGAGAACAAAATAGAAGCGACAAACAAACAATCAGGAACAATGTGTATTGCGCATGTGCAAACAAATTTGGTATATGAAGCTTTTCATACCAACTTTATTTCGGAAGGTACCAAGTTTACTACAAAGTTGGCAACTTTATAACTTGGTAATTCAAACCGACGTTTTCGCTAACACACTATTAGTTATTGTTAAATTTTAACAATTATATTTATAAACAATATAGACCTAACAATGCTGCTGAAAAAGCTGATTGTCGCATTCTAAATTTTTATTATCATTTTAATTAATCATCATTAATTGATTTTAGGTTCAACTGGGTAGTGAATTGGACCGCGTTCTTCAAGAGAACGCTAACTTGAAGCACAAAATCGAGGGTTTGGAAGAACAACTGAGTCAAACTATCCAACACCTCGAGCAAACGCGAACTCGACACGAGCAGCGAAGACAAGATGTCGAGCTGTTGCTGATGCAGGCCAGCAGAGAACTCGAGACCGTGGAAGCGGAGAGGGACGAAACTCAGCGACTTTTGACCGAAGTTCTAAACCGAGGAAGCGCGGCCAGTAAAGACGAAGGAGTGAGGACTCAGTACGAAAGCATGACGTCCAGACCAAAGTCGTCCATTACGGCGACTGAATTGACTTCCATTAAAGATAGATTGCTTGCTGCCTATAAACAGGTGGGCATTTGTCAGATTTCAGCAATTTTCTTCTTTTTTTTTTAAACTTAGTTTTGTAATTGAATTTATTTTTACAGATTGATGTTTTGGAAGCTGACTTCCGAGAGGAACATGAGCAGAGGTTAAGTGCTGAAAGAGATTTGGCACGTATGAAAGCAACGGTTCGAGATTTGGAGCGGGATTGTGATACGCTCAGATTACAAATACAGTTTTTGCAAGAGGATTTTATAACTGAGAGAGAAGATAAGAAAGCATTGGAAAGAAACCTAAAGGTAAATATTTGAATCTGGTATAATTAAGAAAAGTACATTAACACAAGCCAAATCCAATCTTGTACAAACCCTGATTTAATTTATTTCATCCTGTTGGATCTAGATCTAGTTTCATGACTTGATTCTAATATCTTCACTTTTTTCAGGCAAGCAAAGAACCAACATTCCATACAAGAATCAGCAATGAAAGAGCTGCATCAGGCAACAGACATCACGTACAAATGGCCCAAGTAATTGACCAAACTGGAGTCCGACAAGTAAAATACTTTTATAAAACCCCAACTCAAAAACTTAACAAAACAACAATTTTCCTAGATCATGGACTTCACCCATTCATCTAGTCATGCCCATGGCCGAAACCGCTACGTAAGCAACGTATCTTCGGACCTAGACTGTGATGCCAACGTTTCAGCAACAGCAGCCATCACCGACAAGAAGAAGAGAGACAACATCTGAATCCAATAAATCTATGAACAAATAATTTTTTTTACTGAACTTAACTTTTTTGTAGCTTATTGGGTAGACTTAGCAACAGAGTTGGTGGACTTGCCGAGAAGCTTGCTCAACGGCGCTCTAAGCAGTTGACGCAACTTTTCGCGAAAAGTAACCGCGACTCTCAAATACGTTAGGGACTTTGCGGAAACATAAGCAACAATCAACTTTTATGATTTATAACTTATAAATTCATTGTCGAACTTGTGAGTTATATGTTATAATATACGTCAATTTTCTGCAAAGTCTCAACAAGTGGAGTGATGATCATTATCAATTTTTGTCAAAATGGATAATGAGCTTTTGATACATATCCATCTTATATAGAAAGATTCTTATGCAACAATTTGTTGTTTTTTTCTTTTTTAGTTGTGAAGATGATGATTTTTGTGGACACTTATGCCTAGTCTTTTAAGATCGATAAATCTTTTCTTTATTTTTGTACTGGTTATATTGTTAGATTCTTGATTATAAAAATTCACTTTATAAAATTTTTTTTTTATTATTATTATTATTAAGTTGATGTTGTTTTCTCTGTAGTCACTTGTCATGATACACTTGTGTGCAAATTACTATAATGTAAAACTTTGTAGTTGAGTAAAAATACATTCAGTACTTGGTTTATCTATTTATTTTAAATTTAAAAAAAATTAAAATTTTCCACTGCTGCTATTAAACCTTTTGGTAGCCTCTAATTTCACACTTAGCAGCTGTTGTGTAAACACTTTGATGTATATAAACTGGGTTTCATCTTCAACAGACTTCAACAAGCAGAAGGAAGGTAAGTTTTAGTTATAAATTTTTGCTATTATAAAAATTTTAAGTTTTTACTGTTTAATTTTAAAGTTTTTTTTTTCCTTACTTAATGAGAATTGAACTGCAAACAATTGCATTTTATCACAAACTTAAGTGACCTTGAGTTTATAAATACATACCAGGTATATAAAATTTCCTGGATGGAATAAATTACATAAACCACTAAAATGCATTTCTACATTAAAAATTTTATTTTTTTATTTTATATTTTATATTAATAACTAATCTATAACTTATAAATTCCATGCTATACACTACACTTGTTTTTAATGGTTTATTCCATTCATTTGAATATTATCTATTCTATAAATAACACCAACCAATCACATTTTGATTTGTTCTTCTGTAACTAGAGAAGCAACAACAACTTCAGATTCACTCCAGCACTTGTTAAGATCAGTAAAATGGCACCCAAATACCGTTTGACGTATTTCGATTTGAGAGGGCGAGCTGAATACATCAGACTTATTTTTTCATACTTAAAACTCGAGTTTGAAGATGTTAGACTTGAGTATGGAGGTGAAGCATGGAAAAAGATTCAATCTAGTAAGAAATTTGAGGGAATTTTAGTAAAGTATAGAATTAGGGATTAATAATAAATTTTGAATTTTGCAGAGCAACCTTTTGGTAAAATCCCTACTTTGGAAGTTGATGGTAAAGTTATCGCTGAAACCGCTGCTATATCCAGATACCTTGCAACTGAACACGGTTAAAAAAAATATTATTTTTACAAATTTTTTTTAAAATTAAATTATTATTATTTATAGGTTTGTTAGGAAAAACCAACATGGAGACAGCCAAAGGAGACATGTTAATCGGTTCACTGGGTGATTTCAATACTCTATGGTTTACATGGATATTCACCGATAACCCAGAAGAAAAAGTAAATATTCTACAATTATAAATGACAAAAACACAATAAAAACATATTTTTTATAGGAAAAACTGAAGAATGAATTCCTGAAAAAAGAAGCTCCAGAGTACTTTCAACGCTTGATCAAACTTTTGAAACCTTCCAATTATTTCATTGGAGATTCTGTAACTTGGGCAGATATTGCTGTTGCTGACGCTTTATTTGAGTTCAGACAGCTATATCCAGAGATAATGAAGGAAGAAAAGCATAAGCCTTTGAATGATTTGATCAACAAAGTGTTTAAGCTTCCTGGAATCAAGGAATGGGATGCAAAGAGACCCAAACAGACACATTATTGATACACTGTATAATCTTTTGGCATAATCAAACAGTTGTAAACATATGTAATAAGATAATAAAGTTGATGTTCTCATGTAAATTTCAACACATAGTTTACAAATTTCATTTCCTGGTAAAACTAGCACAGTAATATACTTTTACAACTGCATCACATGACATCCATTATATATAAAATTCATGTACTTCCTATTTACTCTGCAGTCAACTTCTACCAGGTTTACAGCCAAGTCACTGCTTCAATTAAAAGAGTAAGATTTTTTTGCTTTATCATCACTTATTTTATATTTCTAACCTTAACAATAAAATGATTCTAAATTTTATTTTTAATGATAAAATTATTTGTTTTTGATATATACTCAATTTGTACCACTTGACCTCTGGCATATCCTGAACAGTCAGAGATACACCTTATGGAGGTCAAGTCTCAAGTGTTGTATCATATGAAACATTTGTCCTTGAGTTTGTTTACAATTGCAATTTCTAGGCAATTTTCTATTCTTACACTTTGCAAAGTAATTACTCACAATAGAAACTGATAAAATAGAAATTAAAAGATAAATCAGCATTACTCAGCATTCAAGTGTAACCTAACAGAGATTTATATATAAGTGGTTGAAAAGTAATAACTGATCATTTAATTTTGCTAACTTCACATTTTGCACAGGTAGCTATCATTGCAGTGAGTTACAAACTTATTTTTGTTTTAATTTGTTAAATTGTAGAAACAATGGCACCTAACTACAGATTGGTGTATTTTGATGTCAGGGGATATGCTGAGTACATCAGATTTATGTTGGCACATCTGAAAGTTGATTATGAAGATGTGAGACTTGTTCATGGTGGAGATGAGTGGGCCAAATTGAAACCAAGTAAAAAATTACTAATAGATTTGTTAAATGATTTGCATGTAATAATAAGTTAATTATTGAATAATTTTTATCAGAGCAACCTTTTGGCAAAGTTCCTGTATTGGAAGTTGATGGTGAATTAATCGGTGAATCACGAGCAATTGGCAGATTTATTGCAAGAGAACATGGTAAAGTATTAATACTCTATAATACTCTGTATTATATTAGTTGTGTTTAATCGAAAAGAAATCACTTTAACTTTCTCTTTTTAAAAAGACACTTTAAAAAAAGTACTTTTTGTTTTAACATCTTTTTCTAAACCATTCTACACTTAATTTATGTATTTCAGCGTTAATACAACTTGAAATGACAAAAAAGGTTATATGTTTCAGTCAGGAATAATTCATAATCCATAATAATAAAAACTAAGCCATATTCTTAATTCTTATTTATATCTTACGAAAAGAATGTCTAAAAATAGTAAGCAGAACAAATTTCAATGATAGATAGATAGTTCGTGGTGGCGCCGGTAGGGACTTCCCACACTTCCAACATTCCAAAAAATGCCTTTTTTGACCTTTTGAAAAGACACTTTTTTCTCGAAAATGATGAAAAAAAGTCACTTTTTTTTGGTCTCAAGATTGAAATGCAACCAATTGTTTATTTTCATTTATACCACTAAATTGTATTATTCGTTAAAGGTTTGGCAGGAAAAAATAACTTGGAATCAGCCAAATGTGACATGATAGTCAGTGCTCTGCGAGATTTCCTCGAACACCTATGGAAGTGGATCATGGAGAGTGATCCTACCAAAAAAGTAGAATTATCTACTCTAACTCAATAATAATTCCATTAAATTAAATTTCAATGATAATTTCAGGAAGAATTTAAAAAAGCTCTGTTGGAAAAAGAAGCTCCTCAATTCTTTCATGGCTTGATGAAACAAATGAAAAAGTCCCATTACTTAGTGGGAGATAAAGTGAGTTTTGACTTGTGGTTAATTTACTGAAATTCAAGTAAAATTTTTCTTTGTAGTTGACTTGGGCTGACATTGCTGTGGGACAAAGTCTTTGCGAATTTAGAAAATATTTCCCAGATGTTTGCAAAACAGAGACATACAAGCCATTGAATGACCACGTGGACAGAATTCACAATCTTCCAGGAATCAAAGAATGGGTTGCAAAAAGACCAGAAACTCAATACTAAACATAATTCTACTCCCAAGAAGTAAATGAAATGATTAATTCTGGTTTTATGAAAAGAAATTTCTTACAATGATAAGTTGATAACTTGTACCTTAAAGCAGAAATAAAAAGATTATAACTTTACATGACTCAACAAAATTATATATCATTAACTATCTATACAAACAATTGATTGCTAACAAAGAAAGCCTCTCGAGTTAAGGATAAAGAAATTGCCCAAAATTGATACAAAACAATTGTATATTATTCCCTAAAATTATTTTCAACGCTTGAATACAATGAGAGATGATTGAATTCAAAGTTTGCATTGTTGAGGTAATGGTAAAAGCTGCACTCATTTAGTTGAGTTTGGGTAAGTCCATTTTATTTTAGATACCTTAAGCACGCATAGAAACATTATAAATAGGGAAGTAAAGTAGGAAGGAATACAAGTTTAATAACAACCTCTTTGATTACAATGCAAAAAAATTTTTTAGCAATTAATATAATTCAGTAAAAAATTAGAATCAAATTAATTTGATTAAAATAATTAATGTCATTATTTGCATGACTGTCCAACAAGTTGCCAGCATATGACGTCTGTGGTGGCGCCATCTGGTAACTTGTAATTTAAACTATATGGTAATCTATAATCTTGTTTGTGTATAACCGTTAAGAGTGTTGTTAGTTGCTAAGTAATTGTTGTTATGGATACAGTTGTTATGGAAAAATATTATAGTCTTTAGTCGGGAGGCTCTTCTTGTAAGTTTTTGGCTTTCTGTACTGGCACACACAATATAATATAGCTCAAAAATATTATATTGTTTTGATTAATAATTTTTTCACTAGTGCTATGACTCCACTAAGCAAAAGTTCTGGAACATTACATCATAGTAGCTAATGTTTTAATGGAAAACATTCGCTAGTATGGCGTAATGTTCCAGAACTTTCACTTAGTGAAGCCCTGGCAAGAGTAAAAATCTTTGCAAATCTTTGCAAATCTTTAAAAATCTTCATAAATCCCATTTGAGTAAGTCCGACTTCCCCGATAAAACTCGATATAACAAGCAATTTCGTTATAACGGAAAATCTAATACAACGAAAACTCTTCGCACCACGAATTTTTCGGTCCTCTGTGTTTCGTTGTAACGGGGTTTAACTGTATTGCAAGAGAGCATTGTAATCTGTTGCACTATTACTTCGTCATACGCACTTAAAACAAATGCCCACTTGCACCAACATAAGAAAATTTAAACTGATATTGCACAAATGGAACAAACCCTTGGAAAGATCAAAAAACACACCCCAGACATTTGCTGCAAGAAAAAGAATTAAGGAAAAGCCCGCCTTGGAAGACCTTGAGAACAGAATTCATAATCTTCCAGGAATCAAAGAATTGATAGCAAAAAGACCTTGAAACCAGACTGTAAATAAATTTCCTTCCTGAATCTTGAAATTAATCTCAGAAAAGCTTAAGAAAATAAGAAATAGAAATCCACACTCTCTCACTCAAAGAATGATTTGCATTAAAATCACAAACTCCATATTAAATGAAACTCACTGCAAAACCCATAATTTTCTTATGCAATCTACACAATAGCTGGAGGTAAACAAAAACTTACCACATGTTCTAGAATTTTATTCCAACTCATTGAAAAAAAATAACCCAAGTCATGATGATATGACTCATCATCACGTGACTGCTTTGGCAGGATATAAATAGCAGGTTGTGTTCTGACAGCACATCAGTTGCAAGTTGTACTATCAAAGGAATAATGGCTCCAAAATACAAGCTGACATATTTCAATAGCCGTGGAGTGGCGGAAACAGCGAGATACATTTTCGCTTACGCTGAAGTTCCTTACGATGACGTAAGAATTTCAAGGGAAGACTGGCCAACATTCCAGCCAAGTATACCGTTTAAGAAATTTGTGTTTTTTTTTGTGTTAGTGTTTTATTGATGTTTCATTCAATTTCAAGAAACACCGTTCGGAAAAGTTCCTGTTTTGGAAGTCGATGGATTTCAGCTTGCCGAATCCCGAGCCATTATTCGATATCTTGCAGACACATATGGTATGCACCACTTTGAATTGTACCAGCCAAATATGTGGGAAATTTGTTTCAAACAAATTCAGTTATTGTTGCTAAAATTGAGCTTTGACCTCTGTTTAACTCAAATAGATTTAGTTCTAATTTTAAGAAAATGATTCTATTCTCATTCAATAGGATTATATGGAAAAACCAAACTAGAAGCAGCCCGCTGTGAAATGTTTCTGAGTGTGCTCGCCGACATTATCCAAGTACTCAGATCTGGTCTTGCTGGCAAAATGGATGATGAAAATGCTAAAGTAATAAATATCCTACAAACAGGAATTTTTTTTATCTCATTCTAACATCTCATTCCAGAAAGAAGCCTTTAAAAAGTTTATTTCCGAAACCCTACCGGTGCAGTGTCCAGTAGTCCAGAAGCACTTGATAGCGAACGGATCGAAATATTTTGTCGGAGACTCCGTAAGATCGAAATTCAATTAACACACAATCACATTTCTAACGTTAATTATTGTATACCGTTTCCAGTTGACAGTTGCAGATCTGGCCTTAGCTCAGTTCAACTACGACATTGCAAGCACAGTCCCAGGATTCCTAGAGCAATATCCAGAGCTTAAGGCCCACTGTGACATGGTTCATTGTATCCCAACTATCAAAAAGTGGTTGCAATCAAGACCTGTGACTGAGTTCTAAAAACTGAGTTGAAAAATCACTTTCTACACATTACCATTGTTATTCACCCATCTAAAATACACTATAGTTGAAAATATCAAGATCAAAATGATTGTATGCTGCAAAAATAAATTTGTAAGGATTTCAATTATATGACTCAGCAATAAAAATGTAAAATAAGATGACCTTCGGTTTCTATTATTATTCAGATACAAACTGAATGTTATTACTATGCAATTTGGATTTATGAATTTTTGCCAAGATGATGCTAATGAGGTTGTTAACTTATTATTTTTTCCCTCGAGTTTCTTGGCATGCAAAATTCCTTAGTTTTTGCATTTTTCATAAAGTTCACCTTTATATCTAGAATTTGTACAATAACAAGTAATGTTGTTTGTTGCTCATGACTCATCAAGGAAATATAACATACAAAAATTCTTCCTATGTCTGTGAATAAATATATTTCCTGTTTGTTATACTGTAATTAATTTACTTCCATTCCCATCTTTAAATCTAAAAATAATAATTCTGATCACAAAATATTAAATCGATTGAAACTCCTAACATCTATAAAAGCAGGTCATATAATTTATGGATACCTTGTGTCAAATAATAACCACTCATAAATCAATAATTAAATGCCATAAATTAAAAAAATAAAATAGAATGATGCCAGACAACCTGTCATTTTCCCAACTTTGGTGCTCTAGTGGCAGATTACAACATTATTTTTACCACACACAAATGTCCATAGCCTAATTCTAAAACTTATAAAAAGCAGCTTATCAATGACAAAACTTATTTCACCACTCAAACTTCTTACATAACACCAAAGACAATGATCTCCATATTTCCTTCAACAAAAAAAATATCTAAAAATAAAACCATTAAAAAAAAAAAAAAAAAATTACCTGAACTTATCTACTGATAACACTTGTTAGCAAACCAAGAATGTCACCTCTTTCCACCTATTTTTAGCTGACCTGACTTTCTTAACCACTAAAAGAACAATTTGTAGCACAGGAACCCTTCAGTGACCTCATTATATATATCTTAATCCCCAATTTAAACAGATAAATATAAAAAAATTTCATAATTATAATTACCGGTATAATTAAAAAAAAATTGTCTTATCATGACATTAGAAAAACATGTCATCACTCATCAGCCACTTAATGAAAACAATGACACCAAAAAAAGTGATAACAGTGCAAAACTTCTAGAATCTTAACTATATTTTTCCCATTACTCAGCACATTGTGCTCACGAGTGACCGCTGAGAGTCACGTGACCACTTGGCCTCATATAAAAGAGCAAAATCCAAGTTTCCTTCTCACTTTGCAGTGTGCAACAGAACAGATCAAGTAAGTTGTAATTATCACATGAGGTTAAACTCAATTTTTTATCAGTTTTATAATTTTTAACTTAAAATTTAAACATTTAAAAATTTGTTAGTTTTATGTTATCTGACTGTTATTTCAATGCAATTTTTAATCATAAAATTTACTATTTTACTTGTACATATTGTTTACATATCGCTTGAAGGTTAAACTAATATTTAAATGATTTTAATCATTTCACACCACGCACTTTTTAATTACTTTCAACTTTCATGGGAAACTTTAGTTCGTGACCCACATTTTTACAATTGGTTTTAAGGCAGGAAATTCTATATAATGTGTTTGTTGTGATGTGACTCACCACGCAGTTCAGCTATTCAATTACTGTAACCTCAATTTCAAACTTTTTCCAGCTTCTTCAGATCAAAACCTGTCACTTCGTGTGTTGAAATCAACAGAAATGGCACCCAAGTATCGTTTGACTTATTTCAACGCTCGTGGAGTAGCTGAAGTTGCTAGATACATATTTGCTTATGCTGGAGTGCCTTATGAAGATTATAGGATTGATAGAGCCCAATGGCCTGAGCTGAAATCAAGTAAATATTACTTTTTTATTAATATTTTTTTTTTTAATTTTAATTTTTTTTTCAAATTTTATTTTTCTGATTTATTTTTAAGAGCAGCCATTTGGCAAAGTGCCAGTTTTGGACATAGACGGCCAACCACTGGCTGAATCAAGAGCTATTTTGAGATATCTTGCAGATGAATTTGGTAATTTGTTTTTTTTTTTTTATAATAATTTTAGAATTTTAATTGTTGATTTTGTATGTAATAATTGCTTTAATTTTTTTTTTGAATTTAAAGTAGTGTTTAATAACTGGTTTTGCTCAGACTGGAATTTTAATGATATCTTTCAAGGTTGAGGGAATGCACGGTTTAATGTGTGGGTGTCTAGACTGTGAGAAATCTTCCAGAGTCACGAGAAAATGGAGCAAATCATTATAGTTTACCTTAATATCACTTATTTTACCACCAGGTGGCATGATAAAATCATTGTAATCATTATTATCATTATATTAAATTTTTTAGTTTTTTTTTTTAATTTTTAAAAAAAATATTTACTATCAGAGAATTTTCATTTTTTTTTATAGGATTACTTGGGAAAAATAAACTTGAAGCAGCCCAATGTGAAATGTTCTTAGGAGCTCTTGGTGATTTGCTTGCAGCAAGGAGAAATTTCATTCTGGAAAAAGATCCAGCTAAAAAGGTTAACTTTAAGAATTCTAAAGTTTGATATTTTAATTAATTTTTTTTTTTGTTATATTAGGAAGAATTTAAGAAAACATTTGTGGCTGAAGCAGTTCCAGCTTTCTACCCCTATCTGCAGAAACTATTGAAAGCAAATGGTGGAAAATACCTTGTTGGAAATTCAGTAAATATTAAATAGATATTCATTCACAAACCTCAAATTTAATTATTTTTCTTAAAATTCAGTTGACAGTTGCTGATCTTGCAGTAGCTCAAGTGAATCAAGATCTTAGGAATAGAATTCCAGACATTTTGGACAATTACGACGAGTTGAAGGAACATACCGACAGAATTCACAGCATTCCGTCTATCAAGAATTGGGTGGAAAACAGACCCGTGACTGAATTATAAACACCAACACACGCACAACAACTTGTGAAACTGATTTAACAAATTTCATTTGTACCGTAAATAATAAAAATAAATATAAAGCACGCATCTTACCTTCAGAAGTTAGAAATAGTTGTCTGCCGCTACGATAAATTTGGGCCAATGTTTCGTGAAGATACTTGTGAATTATCAACGCTTAATTCGAAATTTCCTTTATAAGTAAAATTTATTCAAATTTATACTTCATTCAAAATAAATAACTCCAATCCAAATGACGTCATAAAACACTATTCTCCACAAATTGCCACTAGATGTCAGGTAAGTCACTAAACTGAAAATTTTCTATTTCTCTTTAGACTTTATGTCACATTAAATTTTTATTACATTACGAATACAATCTTTTATCATAAATTTATAATAATAATTAATAATTAACTCGTAACTTACAAGTAAAACTCCATTAAATAACCTTGTAATGAACGATGAAACTTATTTACAGAGAAATAAAATAAAGGACGGAAACTATAATTTACAATTAATTAAATCTCTTATTAATCGCCATATTGCTGCACGTCTCGCAACACAATTTGTAATAACTTGGAATTTGGCAGTATCGATGTAGAACATGCATCTGGCAAAATTCAGATCTGTCTTCTTGACAAACACCTGAAAGAGTTGAAAAGTAATTTTAAAATGTGGTATTATAATAATCTTTATTTTTTATTCATTGTTTTACTTGAACTTTCGCAGGGTTGTCGAATACATTCACGAATTGTTTCCACTTTTTCGTCTTTGCATTCGAACAGCATTTCTCCCTCTGGTGGAGGACATGTGACATTACGGTATTGAACACCGACACCGCACGTAGCAGAACACTAGTGGAAATTAATTGTATAAATAAAATGATTCTTGACAATCTCAGTGTGTAGTAACTCCTATTGGTGAAAGATAAAATAAAACGTTTTGATGATATTGTAGTGATAAAGATTTAAAAAAATATTTTTTAAAAGGTAAAATATCGAGTAAAGGTTTTAAATGTTATTTAAGATATCGATTAAAATGCGTGACTTGAATGGAATACAAAAAAATCAATCAAATTTCATGAAATTGCTACTCTAAATGCGATGAAATCGACCAAACATCGATTAAATACGACGAAATCAAATATAATTTCAATTAAAATCGATTAAAATATTCAACAATTTCATTAAAAAACAAGAAATAACTTCAAGAAAATCGTCTAAAACATCGATTAAATAACCACAAATTCGTTAAAATTGATGAAAATAGCGAACAAACGCCATAAAACCACTTCAATTTTACAAACCCGAATTTAACTCGACCGTCAACCAATTGAAGTTACTTCACACTAAAACCGTCATTTTCTATAAACAATTTATATTTACAGGTGACCATTCTCCTACAATCCACGTCTGCTCGCACGGAACACGATTACACGGCTGAAACTCATCAGGCCGTCCATCAGGACACAAATTGGGCACAACAACCGTATTTGTTTCATTAACAGGTGTGCAAAATACGTGTCTGTGCTGAATACCCCGCCATCCACAAGTGTGATCGCAGTATTCCCATTCTTTAGTCTGCCATCTAATGGTAATCAAAGTAAATAAATATTAAAAAACAACGAAACTTTGCCAGCTTTCAGTTGCATCGTTTGAGATCACATTTGTGGCGCCACCAACTAAAATAAACTACGCAGAAAAAAAAAAAAATTTTTTTTTTTTCCTTTTTTTTTTTAAATTTTACACAAAATAAAAATTAATTTCGCCTACACTTTTAGATATAAGAAATAATCTGGCAAAGTGTTTTTTTTTTTTTTTTTAAATAATTTTTCATTTGTCTATATGTGTTTGAAGTTCTGACACATAAATTTTAAATTTATTTAGAGGAATGAAGAATTTATTTTAATAAAAGATACTTTGCCAGATAAATTCTTATGTTTGTTAAATTCTAAAAGTGTAGGCAAAATCAATTTTTATTTTGTATAAAATAAAATAAAATAAAAAAAAAAAAAAAAATGTGTAAGATTTTGCTAAAACCTGGAGAAAATCCCTTGTTCGTTTGTTTAGTTTAATTTACAACCGTATAGTGGCGCTACTTAACTACGAAAATTAACGTCATTTTTATGCAGCTGAAAGCTGGTAATAACAACTTTTTGAAAAAGTTGTTATTATACCTGTATATGCAGGAAAAAGTGTTACAAGCTCTTTTTTGTATGTTTGGCTTCTCTTTTGCACTGCAGAGTCTCTTTTTCACTATTTCCCCACTGTTTTTCTCTTTGCAGACAACTCGGGAGAACTGGAAACCTCCGCCACAGTCTTGTGAACAGCGAGACCATTTAGCGTAGTCCCAAATGTACATTTCTTCTTCTCCAAGTTCGTCGTCTAAATTGGGTTTTAGAGGGAGGGTGAAGTTAACCAATATCATCATTCGCACGCCTTTTGTTAAAGGAGTTGTCTAAATGTTGATGAAAAAAGAAAATGAGTTTACATTTCGTGAAACAGTGAGTTGTAAAACTGATTTAGTCGAATTTTATTGCGATGAAAAATAATATTTGAATGTAAAAATTATTTAAAAAATCTGATTTAGTCAATAAAAATTGATTCAGTAGATTTTATTGATTATAAAATCGATATTTCAACTAATAATTTTGAATTTTAAACATCAATTTTAGATTTTACACATTTCTTCCGTTTTGAGGTAAAAATTGTCCACCAGAGTTCTAATTTTTACCACTAGGTGACGTAACTTAAACCAATAACACACTAAATATTTTTTATTTAAATAATTTTTTTTTGAACTTTCATTTTTAAAATTAAACAAAAAAATCAATACAATTACCAAAAGTACAACTTCTCCAAGCAACGGCCCTCTAGCGGTGATAGTTTCAATCTGATCTCTTCTCGTGTAAAGAAACTTCGTTCCTTCAGACACAACAGTTTTACTCCCTTCTGACACTTTCTTCCCATTTAATATCATTTTCCCACTTTTCCTATTTTTCAAGACTATTTTGAAAAAAAAAAAATAAAAAAATTAGTCAAATATCGCCATCTATTGGCAAACTTCAAAACCAAAAACACCAACTACCTAGAAAATTCGTAGTACCAGAAACCTCTCTGACATCAATATTCCTCGCGCCTTTCGGTAAAACAATTACCCTCGTTTGCGCTATAAATAAAATCAAATTAAAAAAAAAAAAAAAAAAAAAAACTTTAAATTGTAAAAAATGTTTTTTAAAAAACCTTTTCTCGGAATTTTCACGACAACTTTTTGAATATTCCTACATAAAGAATTATCTCCAGCACAAACTCCGCATCCGTCTTCTGCTTTTGTCGAGCCCAGTATCATGTCACACCCTAAAACCTGTAAAGAGTTTTAATTTAAATTCACAATTCGTCTTCAAATTTATTAACATTAGTGCAAAATTATACCTGACATTGACCCTGCACACAAATATGGCTGGCGATGTCATACGAACACAAAGTGCCATCCATCACGTTTTCAGCGTGCGAAATAAACGTTTGTCCGTTTTTTTCAGCTTTGCACGTTAATTTACATTGTTGAGACTCTTAAAAACGTAAAAAGCAGATTACAAATATAAAATAAGTAAAGAAATTCACACTTTTAATTCCAAAACTGAATTTTTTCAAATTAGCGCCATCTATTGATAAAACTCGTAGCTTTATTTTATTAAAACACTACCATTGTTCGAAGGCAGTGGAATCCACGATAGTTTAGTCAATTTGGGGTCCATTTCGATGTATTTGGGTAGATTTGCACACTGCTCGGCTCTGAAATCTTTTTTTCTAGGGCAATTCTAAAAAAAAAAAAAAAAATAAAAAAAAAATAAACAAAATATTTGATTTGTGTGCCGGAACTGCAGTAAGGGTTTTGTTGACAGAACATTAACGGGGGTTGAGCCAAAATAAGTGTTATTTCAAGTTGGCCTTCATTATATCAACTTTTTTCCAAGTGTCAGCCATTTTAGAACACAGTACTCACATGAATGTTGCACATTTCGAATTCTTCGCTGGAACCTTCGCAAAGTTTACCACCAAATGCTGGTCTTGAGAAAGTAAATAAATAAACAAATAAATAAATAAATAAATAAATAAATAATTTATTTTTTAAATAAAATATTTTTTCTTTTACTTTGGATTATTGCATTTTCTGGTTCTAAATCGAACTCCCCCGCCACATGTTCTAGAACAGTCTAGAAATGGACTCCATTCACCCCAACCTCCATGTTGTGGGTTTCTTCTGATTGGATCCCAAAAACTCTTCTTTTTGTTGATATGTTGGCAATGCCCTTTCACACACCACTAAAGTTATATCAAAAGTTCAGTTGTTAAAGTTTGCGAGTATGTTAAAATGCACTTACTTTTCCTTTTCCACAAGGTGTTCCTTCAAGAGGTGGTCCTTTTTTGGTTTTGCATAGTAATGGTGTGCTTATATTGCTGCACCATAGATGGGTGCATGGGTCTGATAATAAAAACTGCAAAATTTTTTAAAATAGTCATATTTCAGCATCTATTAAAATTTTATGCTTCATGTTTTTTTTAATCAACAGATGGTGCTGTTATTTAATACAAAAATTCCTATTACAGATTACAGCGCCATCTGTTGATAAAAAAAAAGTGTGTAGCACACTTTCCTGCATCAACTCTATAAAGCTCTACACATAAGAAGCAGACATTGAATGCACCCAATATGTAATAATTAACTCAAACCCCTAGTGGCAACATTTACAAACTAAAAACTAACTACATTGTAATTTCACCTAAAAAAATGAAAACTCTTACTGATCGGCACAAATAAAATCCTTCGCCGAACTCCAGTCGACATTGATCGTCCAGTGTATAATCTCTACCTAATGGTGTTGCAATGGTAGGTAGAGGATAAGCAGCTAAAGGTTTATTGGCCAAGCAAAACCATTTGCTGCAGAAAATAAAAATTTTATTAAAAATCCTCCCAAAATTTTTCAAATTGAGGATCATTTACAATGCTGCAAAATCACGGTCAGAATGGAACCAACAATAAATACTGTATTTTCTCAAATAGCGTTATTTATTTGCTAAATTTACTTTCCCCCAAATTTTATCATATTTTAATCTTTGTTTTAAAGGTGTTTCAGACTGATTTCAGCATTGTTGTTTGCTATAAACAATGCTAAAACACTCTTAAGACCCATTTTATGTTTCCGTACATAATCAAAAAGGTGTATTTTAAATGTTTTTAATAATTTTTGAAGGAGTCTTAATTGAAACCCAAGCGTTATTTGAGAAAATACGGTAATAAGAAAAATGATCAACTATTCTTATTCTAATACTGTGTCTAAGGTGCCATTAAAACTCAAATAGATAATGAAAAGAATGTTCAATTTTACTTAGCCAACACACTGTCATCAAAAGTTTATTTGGTCGCTACCTAGTGGCAGATTCTGAAACTATTGGAAATGGAGTTTCATAAAAACCAGCCAGACGGCATAATATTCAGTGATGTTATAATTGTATTTTCAAATATTTCAATTAAAAAAAAAAAGTTGTTTAAATTGTGAAAATTTATAATATTACTGTAAGTGTTGTCACCAAAGTTAGAAAAAAGTTAAGTTAAAAGAATAAAAAGTAGGTAAAGGAGAATATCTGGACAGATTTATTGAATTTAGACACAATTTATACCAAAAACTCCATTAATGCAAACAACTGTCACCAGATGTATGCATCTTTGTCAACCATCATTTTACAACATTATAGTCGCCCCTCAACTCTACAAGAAAATGTTCTTAATAATTACTTGCCTGTGAAAGCACGTACTTGATTTTATTGCGATATTCTTGTCTCGTGCAGTTAGACCAATGAAATCTATTAAAAGTAGCCAGCACTAGAGGCGCCATGATGCTTCCATCATCAGCACATGTATTTCCCTCATCCTGATCTCCATCATGAGTAAAACCAAGCCTAACAAATAAAATTGCAATTACTTTCATCACTTCGCTTCTCCTCAACTCACACGTGTCCAATTTCATGGGCAATTGTAAAAGCCGATGTTAAACCTTCGTCTCGATTTAAGGTGCAACTGCGGCGATGATTACACATTCCACCGACAGGGGCATAACCTAAATAAACATATCTTTTTTATTATTACCAAAAATGTTGTAGCAACGTGTAAATATAACCTGCCGGTCCACCAATGTTCAACCTTGTGAGATAAACACCAATATCATGTCTTCTGTTGGAAGGTGTGTGGACATTTAAGTACTTGAACCAATTACATACATTTTCCAAACTGATTCGAGGGTTTCCTTCAAAAACTCTATTTTCCTTAAAGAAATAACAGTTTTGATGGTTCAGTTGTGAGAAAATGTATTATTTTTTTTACCTCTTTAGTCCTAATTAATAGGATTCTTGTGACTGTGATGGTCAGTTTAGCTCCCAAAGAGGGATCACTGTAGATTGCATTGACCTGTAATGATAGTGTTTTACTGTTTTCTTGGAATGTGACGCCCCTTTGCTGCCCACTACTACACAAAAGGATTTGTTTATGTGAAATTCTTTGTTTTTGGCTCTTAGAAAAAAATGCAGATCAAGGATAAGTTTGAATAAGTGATATTAGGATTTTGTTATCCGATACAGTAGAAATAAAAAAAGTAATTATGTTTGTAAATTAAATGTTACATTTTGGGTAAATTTTACTGAGTTATGCAAAAAATATACTGTTACTAACGTATTGCACTATATCTAAAATATGTATGGATTCTGTATCATTAATAATGACTACAGTAAATACATTATACAAAATAATAAATTGTAATGCAATCTGCAGTCTAAAAAATTAAGAAGTGATAAGATACCTTTATAGGTATAAAAACCTGTCCTCAGTTAGCTATATTTTAGAAATATAATGCTACCTATTGCTGAAAATGCATTATTTTCACTTACCGTACAGTTGTATCTCATTAACATTTCAATAATAATCAAAGTTTAAAACGCATACAACTTCCTTGAGCTAAGCTCAAAGTTGCAATAAAAGAGTGACATTGCTCACCTTATTTAATAAGGTGCAAATTACAAATAGGTAAAAATAATAAACACTTTAAACTATCAAACTACCTGACAAGGTAAAATTTTGAAACTTTTCATTTTAACTACCCCAGATTGATCATTTGGCAGTGACATCTGTACCTTTCCCCAAAAAAAGGATACGTGGTTCAATTTTGCATCTAATTTACACCTTTATTTTTTTAGAGTATATATTCATAGTTGAAACTATAATCAACAACAGCTTTTGCACCATTTATTCCACATTAAAAAAAAAATTAACTCCTTTCCTCTCACTTAACCTACAATTTATATCTATAATGCAAAGCAGAGAAACACTCTCCAGACACTCAGAACCTCATTTCCCAACCACAGTGAATTCTTGGCAACAACAGATTCCCCATAACTTACTATGTTCATCAGCATGAGTATAAACTCCTCCACTTTGTTGCCATGAAAACCAACCACAGTGTGATCAGCAGCCACAGCCACTGATAAATATTTCTCTTTAACCACTTTATCTGTATTTGTTGATAACTCATTAGTCTGGATGGCTGAACTCCATATATTATTCCCATGTGGCCACCACCGGTCATCTGACATGATAAATCCATTAAGTTAACCAACACACTTTACAGTTTTTTTTTTTTTTACCAACTCACCTGCTAAAGAAGCACTCTTGTGCAATGTAGTGGAGTTGATTGGATAAAATGCGTGAGAAAAATTCTCTGATGAAAGAGGCTGAATAAAATAGGCAGCACTTGCAGTTTGGATCAGACCGGTCTAAAAAAAAATTTTTTTTAGTGAATTAAATAAAACAGCCATTTAGATTTTGAAAAACAAAAAAATTGGCATTAAAAGTCACTTAACTTGAAGAACTATTCAGTTTGTTATTTTTTTTATGGTGGTTTATTGCCAAATAAAACATTAATAAAGTTGTTTATGGAGCTGCCCCTTATGACACGTGGCTTAATAGCTGAAAGGGTTATAAGCCTACAATGAGACAAGTGTTTTGCAGCCTTAATTAGTTGTTAAACCATAAAACTAAAGTTTGTCTGAATTTACATTAAGCGGATGACCGTAGTAGTGACCTTTAACTACCGGTACATTTCTCTTGTTTATGAGTTCTGTGAATTTTATTATTTATATTGTTATTTTTTGTATTGTATTGTGACAAGTACCGTAGTTGCTGATGATTTTAAACTCTACTTCTTGCTTTCAATCGATTTTCCTTCGTATCGATCAGCCATTGTTTTTGCCTTCGGTTTTTAAATTTTGAATATATTAGGACCATAACTAATTTTACAGTTTTTCTACAGTTCTAACTTTACAACTTTCGTGATGCTAGGGCTCCACAAAGCGAAAGTTCTGAAACATTACGTCATACTAGCTAAATTGTTTTCATTGACTTTCCAATATATTTTCCAATAAAAAGGTTTTTATTTCGTGCAGTGTAATGTCTGTATATTTTCGAATCGTAACAGATAATTTTGGCTGTTGACACTGATTACGTTTGTTCCCGAATGCAACCCTTAGTCTAACTTAGATCATCACTGAAAATACCCCATACGGTACGTCACAGCAAGGCACGGGAAGTCTAATTCTGCAGAGTGGTAATGTCCTTGCCGACTGTTGACATTTTTTTCACATTACTTGCCAGGCAATCGTGGTTGAGTGCTCTATGGTGTTGAAATTTAGGGATAAAAATTGGTTTTGACGTCAAACTGGTGGCATCATTACCGTATGCAGAAGTTTTTTTCGTAGCAGATTTTACATATAGGCAATTGAACTAAAAGCTGCTAGTTTTAAAATGTCATTACTCTTATCCCATCCATCAAATCCATCCATTCCTACATCCATCCTTTCAGCATTTTGTTTCTGGTCCATTAGATTATAGTTATTAAATTACAGTCGAACCCCGTTACAACAAACCCGCTTATAGCGAAAACCTGATTATAACAACTCGTTTATTTTTTAATCCTTTATTCTCTTTGTTTAAAAGTTCGTTATAACGAACTCCGTTAAAACAAAAACCTCGTTAAGTTTTCTTATAATTGAAGTCTGTTATAACAAAATTTTGCTAAGAAAAATTTACCATTCACATTCAGTGTAATAAACGTTAACTTGGTATTTATTACGTTACTTTGTAAAAACGTCTATTTAAATTTTTTTTTATAAATTTTTACCATTTTACATCTTGGCCAACCGGCACGGCACTGCCACAACAATGGCACCAAACCAAAAATGTATAATACTCGATAAAACAAAAAATTTAGTTATATCGAAAAAAAACTCGATATAACCAACAATTTCGTTATATCGGGGTAATGCATACAACAAAACCCAATACAACGAACCTATTTTCTGGTCTCTTGAGAATTCGTTGTAACAAGGTATGACCATAGTAGTCGCTGGCAAGTTTAAGCATCACTTCTCTCTTCCTCTCTCCTTGGTTTATACTAATCGAGCATTTATTAACAAGATATTCTTGGGTTCGGTACTTTCAAAACTGTCAACCCCAATTACACAAGACTTTCTCAGCAATAAATCAGCATCACTTCTTTTCCTTCTAGACACCCAAGAACACTTGTCATCTCCAATAAAAAAATCTTTACTAAATTCAACCAGATTTCCATCTACTTTGACTTTTACTATCCACCTACGGCAAGTCAGAAAAAACTCAGGACAGACCTTCCATAGTAAATTTTTTTCAGGGTATTGTTTTACAGCCTGATAAATAGCTGAGGAAAAGTTGTTGAACTCTGGGCCAAGAGCCAATTTCAATTTAACTAGATGCTTACCATTCCATTGCACATATCCACAGCCACCCTGGAGTTCTTTTCGTTGTGTATCCGGCCAACAAAGATGCAATCTTGACCCAGACTTCTCCTTCTTCTTCCTACATCATCATCTCCAGCATTTTCTTCAGGAATCCACTGTATCACAATGCCTTTAGCTATTAATTTCCTTTGTAGCCTTAATTTAAGTATTAGTCTTTGGTTTTGGTGGTCTATGGCTACCAGCCGGTGTCGAACGGTGTTTCTTCGACCGATGTGTCTTGAACTTCTAAGAGACTTCAGTGGCTCTTCTTCGCTGTGGCTTGTGGCTGTATCCAAATGCATAGGTGCAACAAAGTTCCCAGAGTGGTCAATGAAAAATGGGTAGACAATTTCAAAAGTTTGTGGAATTTTAGAAATTGGATCTAAAATAAATAAAAAAATAAAACATCTTCATAAATATCTTTTACAAGGTAGTAAGTTGTTGTTTATTGCTTTTTGCTAATTTATTCACTTCCTGGACTTGAAAAATTTATTTCTAACTTAATTAGGAGACATAAGGTGTGGTTTGAAAATATTTATTTAGCAGTTGACTCAAGATCCTGACCTCTAGCTGTAGGGTGGAATTAAGTAGAAAAGATCAATTAGGTAATTACATGGGCAAAAATAAACCATAAATGGCCTGTCATGTTGAATCTATTGTATTTATAAGACTCTAATTATTTATATTAATAGCTTTTTGTTACAGCATATTAAAAGTGATGAGTAAGCAGTTTTTGCATTGTTTTGATTATCATCATAATGTCATGCTTCTAATGCCATATTTGCAAAAAAAATTTCCATTTTACTAGCATTTTATTCAGTAGCTGCAGCAAAAATAGTAGTTGAATACATCAGTATTAAAATCACACAGTAGTCTGTCCAACAAGTTGTGGACAAAGGTCATTCAAGTGGCTGGACTTGTCTCCAACCTTGTTCTGGTTCTTGTTGATAGTTTTTAGTTATACAACTATAAAATGACTTTTTAAATGCCAAAATTTTCCCCAAAAGCAGGAAGTAAGATGTAAATCAATTATAGCATTATTTAAAAAAATACTTTTTTTAAAGCCATGCTTAATGTGTTATGTAACTCAAAAACTTAAAACACCCAGTGTGGTCCTATGAGCTTCCATACAACTTGTTCAATTACTTGTTACATAATTAGCTGCTGTATTTAGAGAACTTCCAGATCTTTATTTACTTCACTCTCTAGACATTGTTAGTGGTGTAGATCTAATCTTTCCTGACTTTCAAAAAAGAAAGAAAGAAAAAAAAATAAAAACAACAAAATAAAAAGCCCCTCTTAAATTTGAAACTTTTCAGGGCTCAGCTCATTCTGTTAAAAATAACTAAAAAGATGTGTAGGTGGTAACCCATCTTAGAAAACACATTCCCAAACACTTAATATTTTGAAAGAAAAGCCCAGAGAGTGAAAAAAAAAATTAAAAAAAAAAAAAAAAAAATTAAAAAATGGGTTTTAAAGATAATAAACTCTGACAAATTTCCACCATATGCAATAATCACTTATATATAAATCAATGTCATATTAAGTTGTGGTAGCAACAAAGATAAAACAAAATCATTCATAAATTGGCTTTTTACCAATGCAAATATCTAAAAACAAATGGATTAAGCATGTAGATTCATCACCTTATCATTCACAGCTGGCATCATATTTCAAGCAACTGTGACAGTTGAACATGAAATATAAACATTAAATTTGCAACCATAATAAATTACTCCTAAATAAAATATTAAGAAGCTTAAAGCAGGTCAAGTCCCTATATTAGGCTTTAAATGGGTTTTGGATTTTAATCCGACACCTGTGCCATTGTCTTACCTTCAAAGGTCAAGGAGTCCTTTGGATTTAACTGCAAAAAATAGAAAAAAAAATTTTACTTTTTGTCTTGAAAGAATAAAAAATAATAATTTCCTGCTGTTTTTCCCTCCTTTTTGACAGGTTATTACCTACTCAATTAAGTCCAACCCATCGTATTTCACATAAATGTCTAGCAGTTTAGTAAATAACATTGCTTTGCCATTAAATAATCATGGTAAGTTAAGCCTAAAATTGACATGGCAAAGTAGTGAGTTTTCGGGTAGACACAAACAGTTATAATTTAGACCAGTTATGCCCTTAACGTTCTTATAAAGTGCATTAACATAAAACCATTTATAAAAAATAAGCATAGAACAATATAATTACACGTTCAAAAACTCGCAATTATGGAGTTTGCAGTACACGCATAGAAATAAGGGTGTAAAGAGTGTGTAAACTGTAAATAATACTAAAACATCAGTTTACAACTTTGGTGTAAAACTTAACACCACAGGCACTAGGTGGGTTGTTTATTTATTTACACATGTGTAAAATCTAGTGCAATTAAGTGGTCTTGTGTAAATTTCTCATTTTTCTCGATCTAATAACTTGAAAAAAATGGCCGCCAAAAGTGTGTAAATTATTTTTTAAATCGATTTAAACGATATGCTACACAAATGCAAATAACAAACGAACCCACCTACTTTAACTGGTGTAAATTTTACACTAGCTAAATTACAAAATAATGCAGCCAATCAGATTTTAAATTTGGTGAGTTTTTATAGTACCAGAAGTACTGATTATCTACTCTTAAAAATTATATCAGAAATTTGTCCTTTACACATGGAAATTAAACAAAAACAAATCTTCATAATTCAAAGCAAAGATTACTTTCAATACAATGCCTTTGTTATTAGTGGCAAATCAGCAAATGGGGGAACAATTGAGGCACAAACCTTGAAAACCACAGCCATTGAGTGACACGTAACACAATTTTATAATATAATTGAATGGATAATTATAACATTTAGTATAGAACTACAAAATGCTTTGCGGCGAACTCAATAAACAGACATTAGGCTTATACTGTATAAACTATAAACAAAGTGAATGTACCGGAAGCGGAAGTTTCGTCTACAAATTTAGAATCGTTACTTCGCAAAACGTTTAAAGGGTAATAGGATGTTTACGTTTGATGTCTGTTGTTTACATGAGCTTGAAACTATAAATTAAACAATGTCAAGGGCGAGTAATTGTGTGTTGACACTTGTGAGATGGAATCAGAAATTTTTTGCTTTGAATTAAAGAGAAAAGAATAAACAGGAAATGTTTGGTTAAGCATGAAAAGTAAATCAACTTTGTAATCTGTGATAAACTCATAAAAAAGGATTAGTTGGAAGGATTCATGGAACAGTTGAGTTATTTGGTCATGAACAAGTTGAGTTAGAGTAATCTTTGACTCAAAGTCTTAAGAGCAATAAAAGATGTCAAGTGTTGATTTAGTGAAAACAAGTTAGGCCTTAACTCATGCAAAAAATAATCAAATAACAACTAAGAAAGCAAATAAAGCAGCAAAAAGATGTGTAAATAATATCAAGGATTTAAATAAGTTTAGTGTCAAGCTACTGAGTGACAAAACACTGCAAGTAACCATAAATTTAAATGTGAGAAAATGGAGTTTCTAGGAAGTCATGAGATATATGATAATAGAATATTGTAAAAATAATAAAAATAATTACTATTTACAGAATTATAGGTAAAATACAAAGGAGTTGTAAATTACGCCATAAGAGCCATTATTTTGAATGTAAATTTACATCTTTTACATTTTTTAAAACTGTACAATGCAAAATTCTGTGTAAAAGACTTATCTTGTTAAAATGCTCATTTTTTCCATTTAACTTAGAAAAAATGGCCACCAAAAATATATATATATATATATTAATTTACACAAGTTTAAACTTGATTTACACAAGTGCAAATAATAAGCAAGTCCACCTAGTGTAGATTTACATTTTTTAAGTACTCAATTGTGTAAATTTACATCTTTTAAGTACTTTACAGTAGCTGCATTCACAAAGTCAATTACACTAGTTCATTTGAAATAAACCTGTTTAAAACTATATTGTGGAAGTTGGTTATAAACAAGTTTATTTCATATGAACACATGCAATTGACTTTGTGAATGCAGCTAGTGTAAATTTACACCTTTACTGTGGGTTCGTTTATTAATGTCACTTGTGTAAATATCATTTAAACTGGTTTAAAACGAAATTTACACACTTTTAGCGGCCATTTTTTTCAAGATAGATCGAGAAAAATGAGAAATTTACACAAGACTTCTTATTTACACTAGATTTTACACATGTGTAAATAATAAACGAACCACCTAGTGTAAATTCACGCATTAAATATTCTATTGTATAAATTTACACCACTTAAATATTTCCTTAAATCGTAAATTTACCGTTTAGATAATTTATAGTGTAAATTTAGACCTAGCATTCTAGTGTGTAAATTTACACTTTAAACACTCCACTAACTGTAAATTAATCCCTCCAATGTTGTGTACATCTATGCATTAGCAACTTAATACAATGCACTAGATAAAAACTTTGAATATTCCACTTTAAAATTACTCAAATAAAATAACAGAGACATGACATAAAAATCAACATAATCCTTGACATTTTTACAATTAACATTAAAACTTAAAACGTAAAACTACACACAAAACTTTTGATTTTAACTTCGACACAGTCAAGAGCTGAAACTTACGAAGCCCCTAAAAGGACATTTACGTTTAAGACAGATAAGAGACCACTGTACACATAAGGGATCACATAAGGGACCACTACACACATAAGTGATCACATAAGGGATCACATAAGGGATCACATAAGGGATCACATAAGTGCACACATAAGTGCACACATAAGTGCACACATAAGTGCACACATAAGTGCACACATAAGTGCACACATAAGGGATCACATAAGTGCACACATAAGTGCACACATAAGTGCACACATAAGTGCACACATAGGTGCACACAT